>CM076573.1:423553031-423803971 GCA_034641835.2 Pinus albicaulis | reverse complement strand
ATCTTGGGTGCCATAATCCGGCTCACCCAACAGAGAATATCCTTGGCAGGCAGAAAAATTGTAAGTTTTACCTCACTCTGCAAGTCATGGCTAATCCTGATCAGAAACTGGTGAAACCCCAACTGCCTCTGCGTAGTGGATGCGTAGGCTTGCGTGAGTTTAGTTGAAGACTGTGTCACCCCTTCACTGCGTTGATCTGTCTCTCAGAAATCGAGTTTCATCCCTATCGGCTTAGAAACCCCCTTCTCCAGCAATTTTTGGACTGCCCCTTGGAGCCACTGCGTCGCCCCTGCGTGGGTCTGCGTCACCTCTCCTAGTGGCTATGCTGTTTCCTTTGCGTCTCTACTGCCTCTCTACTATATACTCTTGGTCCTCCTACCAACAACTGCTTTTGCCCCTCACTTCTACATTGAATCACTTAGATCTGATCTTCGTCCGAGCACTGCTCTGTCAAAAGAATTCGATCTCTAGATTCAGACTCTGTGTGTTCTCCAACTGACCCTCAGGCCTTCCTTTATACTTTTCCTGTTGATGAATCAATGATCATGATCTAATCTCTAATCAACGGCTAAGATTAGAAAAGACTTGATCTTCATCACTTAGAACATTCTCACCCACATGTTAAATTAATTCACTTTAATTATTTAAATTCCCTAAGTTTTGACATAGGCTCCATTTAAAAAAATTAATTATTTGAATAACTTAAGCTCTAGGTGGAATTTCTCCAAACGATTTCTGGGTCTTGGAGATCTCATGGGTTCTAGCCCCTCCACAAAATTTTAGAGCTAGAGCACATCCGATGCTACCCAAAAATCAACATTTTATGGATGATCCCCAACTCTGGAACGCTTGATGCAGTTCCTAGAACAATTCCAAATTTGGACAGAAGCTGAAGTCTTTTGCTAGTGGACGTGCTCCCTAATGTTTGGAATGGGAGACCATTAAAGTCTTAATCACTGGGTGGTTTAAGGAAGGCCACCAACCAAAAAGCATGCTGATGGGACATGACTTTGTCTTTGGCTACAACTCTGAATCTAGGTATGGCTGACTCTGACTCTAGGCTTAGGCAACAGGATAAGGCTTGCTTGATTTGGCTTGAATCAAGTAACTGAATATCAATTCCCCCCTATCAAATACAAGGTGAAAATTGAAGAAATCTCAACTACAAGATGTGAAAATTCTCAACCAGTTGCAGTGATAGATTTATTTCTCCTACTTATTATTTCAATAAGTTATTATTTAGAAATCTTCTGGCAAATATTGAAATAAATACTACTGCAACATTCACAATTATATATGCAGAGAAATAAATAGAAGAGAACATAAGCACAAGAATCAATCACATGTACACAGTTATTTTTGGACAAATGTCCACGGAAAAATCCAATGTGGGAAAGCTAGTGCATCAGATGAGGGTTTTATTATTTCTTCAAAAAATGATATCTTTACAGGGAAATATTCGGCAGCTAAATTCTCAACCACTTGAGACTAAATGTCTAGCTTTCTCGGACAAATTTCTGACACCCAGATCAGCTCCTGTAAGCCCTTGCGTCAGTTTGCATGATTCTCTATGCAGTCCCAGAGCTGGACTATGTGAATCTGCGTGGAGACTGCGTGGGGTCTCTGCACTATAGCTTTAAGCTACCTTTAGTTACCCACTGCTGCTCTCCGACCCTGATCTTGATCACCCCTGACCTCCTCCTGTTTCTGCAACTTCTCGCCCTGCTACTTTTCCGCTGAAATCGAATTCTACATCAGAATGGATCTCCTTCGGGTACTGAGTGTGTGCTCGGCTTGTTTTCCAAGTGACCCTCAAGCCTTCTTTTATAATCTTCTTGTTGGAGAACCAATTTCCCAAATTAAAAGATTAATCAATGGCTAAGATTAAATCTTGACTTGATCCATGTTTTCTAGAAGATTCACACTATGAATTATTAACGCCCTTTAATTATTTCCTTTTCCTAAGTTTGGAATTTAGGGTCTTCATTAAAATAATTAATTATTTTAATAATTCTGGCTTCTTTGGAATGTTGCTGTCCAAGCCTCCCTGCAAAATTTGAGACTTGGAACACTTCCGTATGCTACAAAAATCAACACTCCCTCTTAGCGAGGAAAGTGTTCCAACAATATGCGTGTTGCATGCTGCTCTGATTCTAAAGCACCTTCTATGCTGCTGCCACCTATATTGCTGCCTTTGACACTTCCACTGTCACTTGCTGCATCTGTGCTACAACTCCCTCTGAATTCTGAAACCTCCATTCTTACTACTGGAAGGGATTCTTCATCATCCCCATCTTTTCTTTGAAGTAGACAAATTTTGTCTTTCGCAGAGCCTTGATGAGGATGTCTGCCACCTGTTCTCCTGTTGGAGTGCACTGTAACTGTACAACTCCACATTGTACCCAGTCCCTGATGAAGTGACACCGGATGTTAATATGTTTCGACCTATCATGAAACACATGATTTTCAGAGAGCTTTATGCAACTCTGATTATCACATAAAATGTTGGTCGCTTTCATTTTCTCCTTGAGTAGATTTACTAACAGTTTCCTAAGCCATATGGCTTCTCACGAAGCTGTGCTAGCTGCCATATACTCTGCCTTTGTTGAGTTCAGTGCCACAGACTTTTGTTTCCTACTGCACCAGGAAGACATTCTCGATCCCAGACTAAAACAGTACCCACAAGCACTCTTCCGATCAATTGAACTTCCTACCCAATCTGCATCAGTAAAACCACTCAACCTGACATCATTGTCATGGGTGTACTTCAATCCCAACTCGACTGTTCCTTGAAGGTATATGAGAACATGTTTGGTTGCTGCTCAATGTGCCCTGTTCAGTTCCACCATGAACTGACTTAGGGTATTAACATCATAACAAATGTCTAGCCTTGTATTTACTAGATACATCAATGACCCTATGAGATGTCTGTACAACGTAGGATCAACTTGATCATCATCGGATGTGTCGATTTTCTTCTAGTTGGTAATCATTGGAGTGGTCATGGGTCTACAATCCTCCATCTGAAATCTCTTCAAAATCTTTGTAGTGTATTTTCCTTGACCAAGGAAGATCTCCCCATCCTGCTGCCAAACTTCCAACCCCAAAAAATTGTGCATCTGTCCCAAATCCTTCATGTCAAACTCTTCAGCTAAATTCTTCTTGCAATCTGTGATGAGCCTTGATGATCCTGTCAAGAACAAATCATCCACATATAATACCAGTATCAGTGGCTCACTCCCTACTCTTAGATAGTAGAGATTGGGATCTGCATTACTCTTGATGAATCCCATCTTCTGCAGATAACTATTAATTCGACCATACCAGGCTCTGGGAGCTTGCTTCAGTCCATATAATGTTTTCTTCAATTTGCACAAATGAGTTTTCTGATCATGTGTCTCAAAGCCCTCCGGTTATTCTATATACACTTCTTCCTCTATCACACCATGCAAGAATGTCGTCTTGACATCCATCTGATGAATTCCCCATCGCATCTGCATAGCAAGGGATATCATGGACCTGATAGATGTGTATTTGGCTACAGGGGCAAAGGTTTCTTCATAGTCTATTCCTTCCTTCTGAGCATACCCCTTAGCCACGAACCTGGCTTTAAATTTCTCGATGTTGTCGTCTGCAGCATGCTTGATCTTGTAGATCCACCTGGATCCTACAACAAATCTCTCCTGTGGTCTGGGTACTACTTCCCAGACATCATTTGTCATGATGGAACTATACTCTTCCACCATTGCATCAACCCATACTTGATGCTGAGAAGCGTCCCAGAAACTGGAAGGTTCTCTGACTTGAGCAACCAAGACCTGATACCTCTCAGCTTATGCTGTCTCTGCTCATTCCTGGGATTCCCAACAAAATCCTTTGCATCCTTCAGAATCTGTCGAAGTTCCCTGCTCGTTCTTCCACTGGTGGTGGGTGGATTTACCAGGTCTCCTTCTTGCAAATTCTCAAGAGACCCATCCTTTGGATCACTATGCCTTGGAGAGGCAACTGGATTTTCTGCTGTTGGTTGTTGGGGCTGGACCAGAGGCTCTTCCTCTGACTGTGTAGCAGAAGGCAATTCTCGTGATCTTCTGAAGGCTTTCTCCTCCATAAATTTCACATCTCTTCGCACCACTACTTTCCTGCTCTCAGGAATGTAAATGTGATACACCTTTGCATTCTCACTGTATCCTACTAAATACCCCCTTTCAGTAGTCATCTCCAACTTCTTCCACTTCTCACTGGGTACATGACAGTACGTTGCACTGCCGAAGATCCTAAAGTGACTCACTTTGGGCTTGGTGCCAGTGAAGACACTTTCTTGCGTGATCTTTCCCAGTGCAGTGTGAGGAGTTCTGTTCTGAATGTAAACAACTGTATTGCATGCTTCAGCCCATAGGAATTTGGGCATGTCTTCGTCATACAACATAGCTCTGGTTGCTTTAACAATAGTCTAATTCTTCCTTTCTGCTACTCCATTCTGTTCCAGATTGTATGGAGCTATCCATTCTCTTTTGATTCCTTCCCTTGCGCAAAATCTGTTAAATTCTTTATCTATGTATTCACCTCCATTATCTGATCGCAATACCTTGATCCGCTTCCCTGTCAGATTCTCCACTAGAGCTTTGAACTCTTTAAATCGACTGAAGACTTCATCTTTTGTCTTCAAGAAGTAGATCCAGATTTTCTTGGAATGGTCATCAGTGAAGGTGATGAAATATTCGGCACCACTAAGAGCTCTCGTGGACATTAGCCCATAGATATCTGAGTGTATTAGATCCAACACACCCTTTTCCTTATTTTTGCTTCTCTGATATGCTGCCTTGGCATATTTCCCCAGTACGCACTCCTTGCAAACATCATCCCTCTTGGTGCTCAATTCTGGAACACTTGCGATAGTCTTCTGGAGAGTTCTCAACGCCCCATGATGCAAATGCCCCATTATTCTGTGCCATAGCTCATTCAGATCCGTTTCATCTGCACTACCAACTAGTGCCATTGGGGAATCAAGCTGCAGTTTGTACAACTTGTTGCTTGTTACCCCGATTTGTGCCTTATTCTTCCAATTGGGTTGCTTGACATAGAATTTATTGCCAATAAATTAGACGCCATATCCTCGGTTTTGAAGCTGTGACACTGAGAGTAGATTCATCCCCAAACCCGGCACATGCAGTACATTAGTGGCCCGGATTCTGTTCCCTGCCTCGGTCTGGAAAACTACGGTACCTTTTCCAATGGGAGTGCACTTTGCTTTATTACCCATGGTTATTTTGAAATTCATCTGCTCTTCTTGGTAGTCGGAAAAACAGTCCCGTACTCCCGTCATGTGGGCAGAGGCTCCACTGTCAATATGCCAAACATCTGAGGACGTAGTGCTTGATACACAAGCAAAATCTTCCTCCAATCTGGATGCCAATATAGATATATCATGATTTATCCATTCTATCGTACTTGCCTCCCCTCTTGTAGGACTGCGTGAACCCTTCTGCGGGAACTGCGTAGATCTTTGTTTACTGATAGATGCTCCCTCTTTGTTATTCATCTCTGCATCTGATACCATGTGAAAATTCTCAACCAGTTGCAGTGATAGATTTATTTCTCCTATTTATTATTTCAATAAGTTATTATTTAGAAATAATAACTTATTTAGAAATAATAAGTTATTATTTAGAAATAATAACTTATTTACTGATAGATGCTCCCTCTTTGTTATTCATCTCTGCATCTGATACCATGTGAAAATTCTCAACCAGTTGCAGTGATAGATTTATTTCTCCTATTTATTATTTCAATAAGTTATTATTTAGAAATCCTCCGACAAATATCGAAATAAATACTACTGCAACATTCACAATTATATATGCAGAGAAATAAACAGAAGAGAACATAAGCACAAGAACCAATCACATGTACACAGTTATTTTTGGACAAATGTCCCCGCAAAAACCCAATGTGGGAAAATCGATGCAACAGATGAGGGTTTTATTATATCTTCAGAAAATGATATCTCTACAGGGAAATATTCGGCAGATAAATTCTGAACCACCAGAGACTGAATGTCTAGCTTTCTCGGACAAATTTCTGACACCCAGATCAGCCCCTGTAAGCTCCTTTGTCAGTTTGCGTGATTCTCTGCGCAGTCCTAGAGCTGGACTACGTGAATCTGCGTGGAGACTGCGTGGGGTCTCTGCGCTGTAGCTTCAAGCTACCTTCAGTGACCCACTGCTGCTCCTCGACCCTGATCTTGATCACCCCTGACCTCCTCCTGCTTCTGCAACTTCTCGCCCTGCTACTCTCCTGTTGAAATTGAATACTACATCAGAATGGATCTCCTTCGGGTACTGAGTGTGTGCCTGACTTGTTTTCCATGTGACCCTCAAGCCTTCTTTTATAATCTTCTTGTTGGAGAACCAACTACCCAGATTAAAAGATTAATCAATGGCTAAGATTAAATCTTAACTTGATCCATGTTTTCTAGAAGATTCACACTTTGAATTATTAATGCCCTTTAATTATTTCCTTTTCCTAAGTTTGGACGTGGGTCTTCATTAAAATAATTAATTATTTTAATAATTCTTGAACCGAGTGGAATTTTCATAAACTGTTTCTGGGTTCTTTGGAATGCTGCTGTCCAAGCCTCCCTGCAAAATTTGAAACTTGGAATACTTTCGGATGCTACAAAAATCAACACAAGACGTGTCAATACTCTAGAATAAAAGATGAAGTATGACCAAAATATCTTCTTGGTTGTTGAAGCCCATTGCTAAGAAGCAATCCATCCAAGGTGGATCTTCGTTCTTGCAGGAGGCTTGTTTTTGGAACATCTATTTGAATGATGAGTGTTTTTACCACAATGCTCACATGGGTGGAGATCAAAACAATGATCTTTCACATGGCCAACTCGATAACAATGTTGGCATCTGCAAATTTGTTGTGGTTGTGGAACAAGAGCACGATGTTGAACAAGTGAAGATGAATCATTATGAAGAAACCCAACACTCTGAAATTGTATGGGTTTGGAATAGCCCGAATGTTAAAAATATGAAAGTTCTATGTAGAAACTTAAATATTCTTTGTAGAAACTTGAAAGTTCTATGCAAAAAATTAATGTACATTGTAGAAAGTTGAATGTACTTTGCAGAAAACTGAATATACTTTGCAGAAAACTGAATGTTCTATGCTGTTACAATTATTTAGAATACAAATTTCTTCTTCAAAACTGTTAAGATCAGCAATTGTAGATAGAACATACACATAAGGATCATATGAAGACAACCAAGCACAAATACGAGACACTGAGATTTAGGTCCAACGACCAGGGAAAAACCCCTAAAAGGGAAAAACCCAATTCATTTTTCTTCTATTAGATTTCTTCAATTGTTCAACAAAGTACATAGAGGGAGAGAACGAGAATGAATATAGTCATCGATGTTTGATCAACTTGCAGCTGAAGTGCTCTTGCTCTTTGTTTGAAGATCTCCTCTTTCTCTTGATCAAATCTTGTCATTCACACTTGTTCTAGCTCTTCCCTTGCTCTTGCTCTTCAGTTGCTCTCACACTTCTCTTGCACACACTCAACACTTGCTCTCCTTCACAATGAACATGCTACTCTCAACTCTCACTTTCTCTTTCTTAAATAGATGAGAAAGGAAAGGAGTTACAAAAAGCATTCACGCCTTGAGCCAATTATAGGATAATCGATTTCCATGAGGGAGGAGTTACTAAAGGAGAAGTGTAACTCATTCCAAGAATAGAGAGAGAGGTACACTTGTCTTAAGGAGTTACAATTCGAACTAGGCAGAGAGAGAGTTAAACTTAGACATGAGAGAATATTTAGTGAGAGTTACAAATCGAATTGAGTGAGGGAGTTACGAGTGCATTTAATGAGGAGTTACACTTTTTGCCATACATCGAATTAATGAGGGAGATTTACATTCTCATAAGTATGGAGTTACTATTTGATTCTAAGAGAGGTTCGATTTTCCAAGGAAGAGATTCTCAATTTGATTGACTTATTCCATGAGACTATTGAGAATTCATTTTTATTAATCCATTAAAGGTGAATGAATTTAGACTATTTTATAAATAATAGTATCATAATAGTAATAATAATACCAGTAAGGATAGAGTATTAATTCTTGACTTTTATAATCAAGATTGATTTGATTTTAAAGTGGATTCCATATGTCGAGATCATCCTTGATCATTTAGACATGATTTTCTATTTGTGGATAGTCACTTCCAAATTGAGATGTGACTTGCTATTTTTGGAAAGTCATATTAGAATTGCCAGAAATGGAATTTTATTATAGATGGTTCAAACCAAAGTAACAAAAATCGCGATCGGGATAAAATCGCCGAGGGGAAAAAATCGGAAAAAATCGTAAAAATCGTAACATACAAAAATATTCATTTTTTTTCAATTTTTTTAATATCTAAAGCATCTACAACATAAAATAAATGTATTGACACATAAATATGAAAAAAAAACTAATATATAAGATGTGTAATATCATGTCTAGTGCTACATCACACATAAAACCGAATCCTGTTCTGAATACTAAGTCCTGAGTCTCAAGAGTCAACTCAGCCTCAAAATATCAACAAAAAATATAATAATGTATCTCATATCATGAGTCATAATGTCATATACAAAGGAATGTCAATGCACCATAAAACCTATGGTCATATACTATTGATTTCCTCTGCCCCTCTTGCGAGAAAATACAACAGCTTTGCCTTTCTCTCTAGATGAAGAAACTGGCGGAACTGGCAATGGGCTCTGTCGTGCTCTAGAAGAAAAAAATGAAGCACCAGAACCGGAACGGGAACCTGAACCACTAGGAGCTAGAGGAGGCAGACCACGTCCTCTACCGGTAGTAGTGGTAGGTGGTGTCACCTCCTCCTCCTGCTCCTCCTCCTCCTCCTACTGCTGCTGCTCCTCCTCGTCCTCCCCCTCCACTACCTTCTGCTCTATCCAATCAGGGGATGACTCCATGACAGGCCTCTCAGCCTCAACCCTCCATTCAGCAGTGGTGTCAATCGCATCTAAAGAGATGGCCTCCATATCAGGGGTCCTCTCAAGTTGTCTCACCCACAATCTAAGATTGTAGTAGACTTAAACCATGTCATTGAGCCGCTGACCCTCCAACTTGTACAAGGGTCATAAATTAATAAATTAAATATTTAAAAAAAAATATTTAATGAATTCAAAAAATCAGTTGAGATATGTTAAGTTTTTTACCTGTTGCGCCTTTTGGAGTGTATTTTTTCAAATACACTCCAATTGCGCTCGCATCCTGAAGCGCTACATGTTTGGCTGAGTATTCTAATGGCAAGTTTTTGGAGTTTTGGTAATCTGCCACCGTAGCTCCTCCACCATGCATCTACAAGTTACAAGTGACAACAAATAAGATAAACTGATAAAGTTACAAACATAAGAAAATTTTTAAAATAATGAAAATCTTACCTGGCATTTTAACAGTCCTATCCTGGACTGCCATGTCGAAGCTCAAGGTGCCACCTGCCATTCTGTATACCTCCATCTCTTTGGATATCTCTGCACGTTCTGATGGAGTTGGCACCATCTTCTGAACACAACTGAAAAAGCCATCCATGACCTCAGCATCAAATAGAAAACCACATGAATAAGCAAATGCGGGGTTCAGGAAGAGCCCTGCGGCATGAATGGGACGATGGAGTGTGTTGTTCCATCGATCATCAATCACTTCCCATAAAAGAAGTTGTCTCTGAAACCCATCATCACCCTTATCATCATAATAGGTGCGAACAGCTTCTTTGGCCCTATCCATGGCCTCATACAAGTAGCCCATTGCGGGCTTCTCTCCATCCACCAATCTAAGAACCTTTACCAAAGGTTCACTAATGCTGCACACCTCTTCCACTCCAGCCCAAAAACTTTCCTGATATGACACCAACCTGCAGATGGCCTGTCCCTCTAATTTGCGGCTGATAGTCAAAACACGCCACTCATCTGAAACAAACATTCTCTTCAATTCCCACTTAGAATTCAAGAGGGATTGAAGAGAGATGAAAGTAGTGGCAAATCGTGTAATAGCAGGCCGCACCAACTCCTTATTGTTGGTGAATGTCCTCATCAAATGAAGCACAAATCCATGGTTATATATAAATTTTGTGATTCTCTTTGATGATTCTACAATATCACTGACAAAATCAAGCTTTCCGATGTCCTCCAACATCAAATCAAGGCAATGTGCCGCACAAGGTGTCCAAAATATGCTCGGATACCTCTCCATAAGCATCTTTCCAGCAGAAACATAGTTTGTAGCGTTGTCCGTTATGATTTGGACAACATTTTGGGGCCCAACCTCCGTAATGAACACATCTAATAAATCACATAATAATCTTGCATCTTTCACATGTGCCGATGCATCAACAGATTTCATAAACATTGTCCCTTTGGGACAACTGACCAAGAAGTTAATAAGGGTCCTACCCCTTTGATCAGTCCAACCATCTGACATCACAGTGCATCCTGTGATTTCCCATGATGCCCTTAACTCTTCCAATCTCTTGGTGCATTCAGCTTTCTCATTTTTCAGAATGCGCCCTTTTAGGTCATTCTCTGAAGGGGCTTTGTATCCTGGGCCAACAACAGCGATAGCATCAATCGCAGACTGATAAAATGGATTGGTCCTGGCAACACTGAAAGGAATATCACTCCAAAGAAACAGTTTGCCCAACAACTTATCAACTTCTTCCTTCTCCTTTCTTTTAAGATAGGAGGAGATAGATGGCTGTGCCCCGGGAGTGGTTCTAGGAACAAAAAATGAGGCAGCAGCGACGGGGCTGCCTGTAGAAGAGGCTGATGCTGAAGAGCCACTACCACTCTCACGCTCAACCACAAACCCTGATATTTGACTTTTCAAAGCTGCTCTGCTGAGTTTAGTGGTTTCTATTTCTCCCAATGAGTTCATGGCTCTTTTGATTATTTCTGGATTGGTGTTTTTGCAAGGGCCTACTTCATGCCCAGGAATTTGTGCCAAGTGGTATTTCAACCTGTATACCCCCCCTGTCGTGTGTTGACCACATAATTTGCAAGACAAGTTTGATCGGTCAAAACCCCCATCAGGTTCACCAAATTCCCATAAAGGATCTAATTTCCTTGGCATGTTGGAAACTTTGAAGTTTGAACTTTGAATGTTGAAATTTGAACCTAGGGCACAAGAAAAATTGCCAGTTAAAAAATAAAATAAAAAAATTACAATTTTACATACACCATTTTGATTTTTTTCACAAAAAAAAAAACCCTCAACTCAATCCAAAAATAATTGGAAAAAATACATGTTGAAACACAAACAAAAATAATGGGAAGAAGCTAAGAGCACAAGAAGAAATATAAAAAACAAAATTTAACAAACAATTTTTTGCATTTTTGACCAAAATAAACCCTCTCCTCTCAATAAAACAAAAACAAACAAAAAAAACACAACTAAATGCAATCACAAATGATAAAAAATACATGGGTAATAGAAACCCATGGAAGAACAAGAAAAAAACAAAAAAAAATGGGTCAAATTTGATGCCCATACCTGGAAAAACGTTTTGCCGGAAACACTTGGTCCAAATTCGATTTTTGCTCGCTTGGATTGCAAGAAATTCTAAGTTTTGTCCAATCTTGGGCTTGTAAATCTCCTCCTTCCCTCCTTGGCTCTTCTCCTTCCCTCCTTGGCTCTCATAAACAACTCTGTCCAACTAAAAATGACAAATAAAAACCAAAAAATCGCATTATAATGCCGCTGTCCAACGCAGGCACGATTTTTACCAATCGACTCGCGATTTTTTCGAAAAAATCGCGATTTTATCGCGATGACGATTTTTTCAAAAAATCGTCCAAAAAATCGCCGATTAAATCGGCCGCTTGAAAAAAGCGCGATTTTTGTTACTTTGGTTCAAACAAAACTAAAAGATATGATTTCTTCTAGGAGAAATTCATCCTTGAGCTGCCAAATGTTAACACTCCTCAACTAGGGAGGAATTTCTTTCTGCATCAAAGATCTTTGCTTCCTTTGATCTATTTCATTCATCTCAGTTCAACTCTGCTTTGTAACATCTGTAACAATGACGTCACAATCTAAAGAAGAATCATTCACTTGAAACAAATTTGGAAAGGAAAGGATCATCACATGTCACATAGACAAGGGTTACACTCAACCAATTTTCATCTCAAAAGTGATAGAACACTTGCATCACATAGACAAGACTTAAACAAGTCACATAGACAAGAATCAAACACAACCAAGTTTCTTTAAACGTTAAGTGGTGGAACACCTACATCCTAGACAAGTCACACTACACCTATTGGCCAGATAGGTGGTTCTTCTCACGTCCCAAACTGTGTGTCGGATGCATACTGAGGCCTACTCTTGCGGCACACACTGCATAAGAATACCCTCATCCTCGGGAGATTTCCGATATTATTCCCTAATCCTGTGAGATTTGACAGCGGGGAAAAGAAACTCAGTGTTCTCGATCAGTTGTGACCGCTTCCTAGAAGGGTCATGTCCATAATTCCAAGTTACTCTTTAAAAACCAAGAACTTTCCTTTTAGTAAAGACTTGCTAAGAATGTCAGTTATCTGATCATTTGTAGAGATGTGATGGAGCTTTACTGCTTCTCTCTGCACCATATCCCAGATATAGTGATACTTGATTTCAATATGCTTGGACTTGTCATGAAACACGGGATATTCAATCAAGATGAATCCCATTCTTATTGTCTCAATATATAACTGTTGTGTCTAGAACTTGCTCAAATAGTTCCCCAAAAAGCTTTTTCAGCGAAACTGCCTCACAGTTAGCCATGCTAGCAACAATGTACTCAACTTCTGCTATACTCAGTGCACTAGAATTATGCTTTCTACTCATCCAAGAGATCATGGCAGATCCCAAGCTAAAGCAATACCCAAAAGTGCTCTTTCTATCAACAAAGTTATCCATGAAGTCTTACATTTTTAGCAGAGTATTTCAATCCTAGATTGATAGTTCAATGCAAGTATCCAAGTACATGTTTTGTAGCAATCCAGTGGGCATGAAAGGGATCAATCATATGTTGACTTAAAGTTTTTACAACAAAGTATATGTCAGACCTAGTGTTTACCAAAAACATCAAAGCACCAATGAGTTGTCTATACTCTGTTGGATTTTCCAGATTAGGTCCTATAACTTTGCCACATAATTTCTTAAAATTCATTTCCATAGGAGTATGCATGGAATTACATTCCATGATAACAGATCTTTCAAGAAGATTAACAACATATTTTCCTGGAGAAAGATAAATTTCACCATGTCTTTGCCATCCTTCTAGAACCAAAAAATAATGCATCAAACCAAGGTCTTTCATTTCAAATTCAGAAGCTAACTCCATCCTACACTGGAGGATAAGAGGTTCTTCTCAAGTCAAGAATAAATCATCAACATACAATACCAAAATCAAAGGTATACCTTGGACAATCTTAAAGTAGAGGTTTGGGTCTGCACTACTTCTGGTGAAACCAAGCTTCATCAAGTAGCTATCAATGTGAGCATACCAAGCTCTTGGAGCTTGCTTCAGCCCATATAAGGCTTTCTCCAGTCTGCATACATGGGTTTCCCTATCATGCTCTTCAAAGCCTTGTGTTTGTTCCGCAAATACCTCTTCCTCGAGGAAGCCATGCAAAAAAGCAATTTTCATGTCCATTTGGTGAAGATTCCATCCATGGCTAGCAGCGAAGGCAACAACATATTGAATAGTAGTATATTGAGCTACAGGTGCAAAAATCTAATCATAATCTATTGCCTGTTTTTGAGAGAAACCTCTAGCTACAAATCTAGCCTTATATTTTTCAATAATACCATTTGCACCATGTTTAATTTTAAACAACCATTTGGAAGTGACAATAGATTTACCTTGAGGTCTGGGAACCACTTCCCAGACAATATTCTAGATGATGGACATCTTTCCAGACTTGTTCTTTTGCAACTTCTTTAAAGGTGCAAGGTTCTGCCTGAATGATGTTGCTCATGGCAACAACGTACCCTCGACTTGGCTTCTTACTTTCTTTGAACGTTCCTCTTGTGGAAACATGTTGTTCAACATTTTGCAAGGTATCTCGCAGCAATAGTGGTCTCATTTTGGTAGGAGGATCATGTGGTGGAGGATCTAGAGGATCCGTGGAACCCATGGGATTATAAACAAGCTCATTCTCAGGTTCCATTTCAGACTCAAGTGCATACTCTTTTTCATTAACAACTTGTCTTTCAGCAATGGCAGGGAGAGGAGAGTCTCTTGCTTTTCTAAGATCTGCATCTTCATCAATTGTTACATCTCTACTAAACTCTATAGTTCTTTGACAAGGTACATAAATTCTATAAGCTTTTGAATTATCATAGCCAAAATATGGCAATCTTCCTTTTTATCACCATACTTATTGTTGGAAGCCTCAATCATCTGCTTCAAATTTGCAAAGGAGTTAGTGACTTGTTTTGTAAACCAGTCTAGAGCATCTTCTTCCAGTGATAAATCAAAGAGCCTCATCTTAACATCTTCATAGTTGGCAATATTGCACCACTTGCTTATACAAAGATTAAAATTTCTAATGTGCATTTTTGCACTTATTGCATTGTTGCCTTGATAGGATGGTAACTTCTCTATAGCCTTATTAGGAATGTTATGAAAGTATTCATCAAAGTTAGAAAAATCACAAGGAGAAAACAAATCATCCATATCTTCTACTTGACTATTATTAGCTTAAAAAAGTAAATGGATATTAGAAAATTATTCTTGTCCAAGATTAGCAAGAAGTATACAAGAAAATAGTTTTTTAATTTCCTTCTATAAAACTTTTTAGGTTCAGGAGTGAGACTAAACAAACTACTTGTGTTTCATCTAGTAGAATATCTTGTAGTATTTTGAGAGAGTGGTGTCGCCACTTGGATACAAATCAACTTCTAATGATCAAGCATGCATAAAACAAAGTAAAAATTAAAGTTAATAAGTCTTATTTTGGGCTTAAAAATATTTATCCCCGAAAACGATGCCAAAAACGTTGCCGCCTAAATCCTCACTTGGGTTAAGGTCGAGAAAATCTTTAACTCCACTTGGTGTGGCCTTGGGGGAAAGTTTCGAGTTGAGTGGTTCTATCTCGAATCTCAACTCCTCCATCTAGGTTAACTTCTAGTGTGTTAGGTTCCTATATTACTAGTATAGTCCCTTATTGTTGTTAGTGTAACCCCCTTATTGTTATTATTGTACCCCTGTAACCCCCATATTGTTATTATTGTGCCCTTAAATTATTATTGTTAGGTCAGCTAGGATTACATTATGGCCCCATGGACTCCTATATATAGAAAGGAGGTTTTGTAATTTGTATCATCGAAGAATTGTTCATTCATGTAATATATTGGAGGTTGCCCCCTTGAAGTGGCTTATTTCTAAGGCGTTGATATCTCTTTTCTTCTATTTTTGGAGCTGGTTTCAATTTGGTATCAGAGCTTTGGATTCTAGGGTTTTGCTGCTCCAAACAGGTCATCGTGGCATTTTCACTATAAATTTTTTTCTACGAAGGTTCAGAAGCTGAAATTTTTAAAGTGCGAAGCCAAAATCCTGAGGAGCATCGTCACAAAATTTCAGAGCTTGGTTCGCAATATTTTCGGAGATATGATCTGTGGAAGTTAGGTCTTTTTGCAGGCTCCTGAATTTCGCTTAAAAAGGTCATCGCAAAATTTTCGCTATAACTTTTTTTCTACGAAGGTTCAGAAGCTGAAATTTTTAGAGCGCGAAGCCAAAATCCTGAGGAACATCGTCGCAAAATTTCAAAGCTTAGTTCGTAATATTTCAGAGATATGATCTGTGGAAGTTAGGTCTTTTTCAGGCTCCCGAATTTCATCTCAAAGAGGTGATCGTGGGAAAATCTTCATAACTCTCTCTCTGAGCATTGGATTGGAATTCTGTAAAAGGTGACTGGAAGTACACGGACTGTAGTTTCCTATCTATAAATTTCAGAGCCAAAGGAGCAAACAGTGACACGTGGCAAGTCGTATAAGTTTGCTCTACTGAACTAGTCCATAATTAGGTCATTGTAGGAGATTGGACATAACTTTTTCTTGAAGAATCCAAATCAAGTTAGACCTGTGACATTTGAAAGAAGCTTCAAAGGACTACTACAGGGCCGAATTTCAGATATTGAGGATCTGCAAGTATAGAGATAAGTCAATTTCAATATTGAGCTCCTCAAAAGCAAGTGAAAGGTGTGTTTTTTTTTTTTCGAATTGCATAAGTCTTGTTTGAAGAATCAAGTTGAATTGATTCCAAGGGCATATTGTAGAATAGATATCAGTAATGGATTCTCAAATGGCCCCTAAAAATAATTCAACACCCATTAAGCCTTTAGAAGGCTTTACTATGACTCATGAAGACGAAGAATGGCAACATGACATATCAAAATTACAAGAGCAAGTGCAACAAATTTCACTCTCGCAAAGAGCAACAAAAAATGACATGGAAGTTTTGAAGAAAGGCGTGGAAACTAAGATGGATGGTTTGAAGAAAGGCGTGGAATCTAAGATGGATGGCATGGAATCTGAGATGGATGACATGGAAGCTAAGATGGGAAACATGAAGAATGATCTAAAAGCAGACATGGAAGGTTTGACAAAGTTGATACAAGAAATGTTTCCTAATAGTGAAAAGATAGTAGAGGAAATTTATGATGAGAACAAAATAAATGTTAATCGTGATTTCATAAACTCTAATGTTGGAGGGAAGAACCACCATATTCCAAAAATGGATATGAGGAAGTTTGATGGAAAGGATCCTGTAACATGGATACTACAGATGGAACAATATTTTGATCTCAATAATGTGCAAAACACACAAAAGGTATGCATTGCAACTTTACATTTAGAACAAAATACATTTGTATGGTATCGATGGCTTTGCTCTCGTAAAAAAATTGTCACTTGGTCAATTTTTACGGAGGAAATGATAGCACATTGCGAGGATACAAAGAGCAACACTTTCTTTAGCCAATTGATAAATCTCAAACAAAAGTGTTCAGTGGGGGAGCACATTGAGGACTTCCAAAAATTGAATATAAGGGTAATTGATATTCCAGAGGAACACAGGATTGATCTCTTCATAGGTACTTTAAAGGATCACATCCAACATGAAGTTCGCGTTTTGGAACCTGATTCATTGGAGAAGGCATTCAGGTTGGCAAGAAAAATTAAATGTAAAATTATGGCGACAAGGAAGACTACCACTCACTTCTATAAAGATGGAAGTGTTGCTACTCCTAGATTTCCACAACCTACAAGGTTGACACCACAACAATTGGAAGAAAAAAGGGCAAAAGGACTTTGCTACAGTTGTGATAGCAAATACACTAAAGGTCATAAGTGTGCTGAGAAGAAATTATTTTACATAGATTGTGAAGAGGAAGAAGAAAATGAACAAGAATCTTCAAAAGAAGAGGATATACACCAAGAACATGCCTTAGAAGAGGAAGAAATGAGTCCGACCATATCGTGTAATGCATTGGCAGGACTTACCACTCCTCAAACTCTCAAGATAGAAGGACATATCAAGAAGAAAAATGTAATAGTGTTGATTGATTCAGGTAGCACCCATAATTTTATTCATTGTAAGGTAGCCAAGGAACTAAATTGTTTCCTATACCCAGCACCAGAATGTCAAGTGATGGTTGCAAATGGAGGAACTATAAATTGCTCTAGAAAATGCCATAATATCAAGCTAACCATGGGAGAATATGTATTGACTATTCCAATGCTTTCCATTCCTATGGGAGGTGTTGATGTTGTACTAGGAGTACAATGGTTACAATCTTTGGGGACGATAGCTTTTAATTTTCAAGAACTTTTCTTGAAATTTTTTTCAGAAGGAAAGGAAGTCGAATTACGGGGTATTGCAAGGAAGCCGGGAAAGATAATAAGCTATAATGTCATGGCAAAGCTTCTAAAGAAAGAACTACGAGGCATAATTGTACAATTATGCTCACTAGAAGTTCCAACATCAAAATCATCTATTTCTGTAGATCTCCAAAAAGTCTTGGACAATCATTCCAAAGTGTTTGAAACTCCCAAAGGACTCCCACCTATTCGTGATCATGGTCATGCTATTCATTTGAATCCAGGAAGTGTTCCTCCAAACATCAGGCCTTATAGATATCCTTATGTCCAAAAGAGCGAAATTGAACGTATGATTGCAGAAATGTTAGAGGTGGGTATAATTCAACCTGGTCAAAGTTCTTTCTCTGCTCCTGTAGTATTGGTACACAAGGATGGATCATGGCGCATGTGTCCGAATTATAGGGAGCTCAATAAGCTCACCATTAAAGATAAATTTCCCATTCCTGTGATTGATGAATTATTGGATGAATTACATGGAGCAATTTATTTTACCAAATTGGATATTCGTTTAGGATATCATTAAATTAAAATGAAGACTGAAGATATTTCGAAAACAACATTTCGAACTCATGAGGGTCATTATGAATTTTTCTTCATGCCTTTTGGCCTTACCAATGCACCTTCTACATTTCAAGGGTTGATGAATTCCATTTTCAAACCCTTCCTTAGAAAATTTGTGCTAGTATTTTTTGATGATATACTAATCTACAGCAGGTCTTGGAAGGATCATGTTGAACATGTTGACGAGGTGCTCAAACTATTGCAGGAGAAAAAATTATATGCAAAAAAATCCAAATGTTTCTTTGGAGTACAAGAGGTGGAATATCTGGGTCATATTATATCTCACGAGGGTGTTAAAGTAGACCCTAACAAAATTAAAGCCATTAAGGAATGGAAAGTCCCCACAACCATAAAGCAGTTGCGAGGATTTCTCGGGTTAACGGGGTATTATCGCAAGTTTGTTAAGAATTATGGGAGAATAGCAGCACCTTTAACAACATTATTGAAGAAAGATGCATTTTCATGGACTCCTGAAGCAACTAAGGCCTTTGAACATCTTAAAGAGGCAATGTGCCTAGCATCGGTCTTAGTTACGCCAGACTTCACAAAAACCTTTATTGTGGAATGTGATGCCTCAAGAAATGGAATTGGTGTTGTTTTAATGCAAGAAGGAAAATCCATTGCTTTTGAAAGTCGTCCAATCAAAGGAAAGTATTTACAGAAACCTATTTATGAGAAAGAAATGTTAGCAATACTGCATGCACTAAAGAATGGCGAACTTACCTAATGGGAAGACACTTCAAGGTAAAAACTAATCATGATAGTCTTAAACACTTTTTGGAACAAAGACTATCTCCAGAAGAGAAGCAAAAATGGGTCACAAAGATGTTGGGTTATGACTTTGAAATAATCTACAAAAAAGGAAAGTTAAATGTTGTTGCAGATGCCCTCTCAAGAAAGAATGAAGAGGTGGAAGCATTGCTTTGTGCCATTTCTATTATCCAACCAGATTGGATAATCGAAGCAAGAGATGAATGGAAGAAGGAAGAAGAAGTGTGGACACTCATTCAAAAGTTGCAGCAAGATCCTAGTACATCTTGATACATTTAGTTGGAGAAATGATTCCTTATGGTACAAAGATCACTTATATCTTTGTAAGAATTCCCAAATAAAACAAAAGATTCTTTTGGAATTGCACACTTCTCCTTTAGGAGGACACATGATTTTAAAAACTTACCATAGGGTGAAGAAAGAATTTTTTTAGGATGGCCTTAAATCTTATATTCAAAAGTTTGTGGCAGAATGTTTGGTTTGCCAGCAGAACAAAGTTGAGACAATTAAGACCCGGAGTCTTCTAGAACCTTTATCCATTCCAAGTCAACGTTGGGAGGAGATTTCAATGGATTTTCTCACAGGTTTGAAGGAAAGAGTGTCATCATGGTGGTAGTTGATAGATTTACCAAGTATGCACACTTTTGTGCATTATGTCATCCATTCAAAGCAAGTACAGTTGCTACTACATTTATGGAGACAATTCAAAAGCTATATGGAAACCCAAGGGTTATTATGAGCGACAGAGATCCCATTTTTACTGGAAATTTTTGGATGGATTTATTTTCTTGTTTGGGTACTCAATTAGCTCATAGCTCATCTTATCATCCTCAATCCGATGGTCAAACTGAGATAGAAAATAAATGTTTGGAAGGATATTTTCGTTTTTTTGTATTTGATAAACAAACACAATGGGTCAAGTGGTTACCTCTCGCTAAATGGTGGTATAACACTTCCTTCCATATTGCAGCAAAAATGACCCCATTTATTGCACTTTATGGATATCATCCACCATCCATCACATCATCTTTAAGAGAAAATTTGAAGGTTCAAGTAGTGGAAGATCACATCGAGTATCAACAAGAAGTTCTCCAACTCTTAAAGGATAACCTGAATTTGGCACAAAATCGAATGAAACAACAGGGAGATCAACATTGCAACGAGAGAAGTTTTGATGTAGGAGATTGGGTATTTTTATGACTACAACCATACAAACAAATGCCCCTCAAGCAAGCTAAGAAGGATAATAAATTATCGCCAAAGTACTATGGTCCTTACAAGGTGTTGCAAAAGATTGGTACTAGGCATACAAATTGGAGCTTCTTGCTTCTTCACGAGTGCATCCAATTTTCCATGTTTCATGCTTAAAGAAGGTTATAGGTGAAAATCTTCCAGTTCAAACAATATTTCCAGAACTTGATGATGAAGGAAAAATCATACTGGAACCTGAAGCGGTCACAGAAACAAGAACTCGACAGCTATGGAATCGATCAATTTCAGAGTATCTCATCAAGTGGAAGAACTTACCCATTGAAGTTTCTACATGGGAGGATGAGAATTTTATACAGAAGCACCCAGAGCTACTCAAGCATTGAGGACAACACTTTTTTAAAGGAGAGGGGCATGTTAGGTCCCTATATTACTAATATAGTCCCTTATTGTTGTTAGTGTAACCCCCTTATTGTTATTATTGTACCCCTGTAACCCCCATATTGTTATTATTGTGCCCTTAAATTATTATTGTTAGGTCAGCTAGGATTACATTGTGGCCCCACTAGGATTACATTGTGGCCCCATGGAATCCTATATATAGAAGGGAGGTTTTGTAATTTGTATCATCGAAGAATTGTTCATTCATGTAATGTATTGGAGGTTGCCCCATTGAAGTGGCTTATTTCTAAGGCATTGATATCTCTTTTCTTCTATTTTTGGAGCTGGTTACACAACATAGTGAAGCCAAGGGGGTTGGATCATGGCACAAAAGACAAGTTTTGATGACATGTCATGCTAACGTGGCATGATTATGTAGCAATATCATGTGGAGGAATTGATGTGCCAGTCATTGTTGAAGGGATGATGTGGAATTTCGATATCTGAAACTCTCGCTTTTATCAAAAGGGGACTTTTAAGATTTTCTTAGATCAGATGTTTGTTTTGTTGGATCAGAAATCTGAAAGATTGGAAAAAACCACCGCAATGGGTAAATAAAAATTTCAAATCCTAATATAACATGGAAAGCCATGATGTCCAATTCATGGACCTAACAAACTATGGTGATGACATGTGGATGTGCTCCAAGTGTCAAAATTGGCAGGGAGGCTTAGACACATGTATTCCAAAGAACCTAGAAATTGTTTGTGAAAATTCCACTTAGAATGAGTTTTATTAAAATAATTACTTATTTTTAAAGGGACCCTAAGTCTAAACTTAGGAAAATAAAATAACTAAAAGGTATTAATAAAACAAAGTGTGAATATTCTAGAAAAGACAGAGATCAAGTCAAAAGTTAATCTTAATCGTTGATTAGAGATTTAATCTCGACCGTTGAAGTTTCAACGAGAAGATTATAAGAAAGACTTGAAGGGTCATTTGGAAAATACACCGAGAGAGCCAGAGGATCAAGAGATCCAAATTCTTTAGTGAGCACTGCTCAGGGAGAAAATTGATCGAGAGATCTTTTGCAGAGGTGCAGTAATTCCAGTTGGAAGCATTCCTAATCCGACGAGTGCATAGCAGAGGAGTCAGTGGAAGTCACAGAGGCAGCGCAGAGGCTACGTAGGCACTGCGCAGAGCCTGAGAGGGATTCTGTTTTCTGCTGAGGAGACAATGTTGGGTCAGTGCCAATTCCAAGAGAGAGTTTTCGGAGGCCAGAAGGCCCTAGTTTCGAGCGAGCAAAGAGACCAACGCAGAGACAGAGAGTAGCTACAATTGTGATGCAGAGACTGCGCAGAGGCAGCTTAGAGCAACTCGTTTTGGGTGTTGATCAGTGTCGGGTTCCCATGGAGAAGTGAGGTTTGCCTCACAAGATTTTACTTGTCAATTTCTCTATATGATTTGATACATTCGTCAATCATAGATTTGTACTTAGAATTTACTGCATAATATATAAACCCTCAACTGTTGCACCGGTTTTCCCGCATTGGGCTTTTCCGGAGACATTAGTCCAAAAATAACGGTGTCAGATGTGTCTATGATTGTCTATTGCTCAGATCTTGTTTCCGCACTTGTTTTTCTTTTGCAGTTTTATTTGTGAAGGTTGTAGAGTATGGATTTTGATTTTTGCTTGTAGAACACAATAAATAATTTGTTAAGTAAATAACAAATAGAAAATTTTACATCAGTTGCTGCAGTAGGATTCCAGGTAATACGAGTTTTCACAGATTGCATGTATGATGACATGTCACAAATGACAAACCTTTTGAAGGCCATAACTTTGTCTATTGAGCTTAGAATTTGATGAATTTTATATTGTTGGAAAATGCTTCATGAGCAAAAGAGAATGATGGCCTCAAAGAGAAAAGGTTTGAGACGATTAGAGGAATAGGATTTTTTGTATATCCCACCTCCATAAAGTAACCTTGGAGGTTGGGCGTGTACACTCCATAGAGGGGATGGGATGTGTTACAATGGTTAAACCTAAAGAACTTGCAACTAGTCTGAAAATAATGGTGTACCTTTGTTCAATGAAAATAATTATGCACTCTGGAAAGGAAGAATGGAGATCTATCTCTTGGCGCAAGGTTACGAAGTATGGGACACTGTTCAAAATGGCTTTACACCAACCGCGGATGAACACGATAAGAAGAATTTGGTAAATGATGAAAAAGCAAAGAATATTGTTATCAGTGGACTTATTGAATCTACTTATCATAAGGTGTTGGGTTTTAAAATTGCCAAAAATGTATGGGACAAGCTTGAGAATATATATGCAAGTGACTCAAATGTCAAAGAAGCAAAGCTTCAAATCTACAGAGCAAAATTTGAGCAACTCAGAATGAAAGAAGATGGCAACATTGCTGCATACTTCCAACACGTTGATGAAATAACCAACACTCTGGAAGGATTGGGAGAGCCTATTGATGAGAAGACTATTATACGAAAGATTCTTAGAACGTTACCAGGGAGATTCAACCCAAAGGTATAGGTCTTAGAATATAGTTTAAATCTGGACAAACTCAGCAAAGAGAAATTACATGGAGTTCTCATAGCATATGAAATGAGACTTGATGAAGAAGAGGGTACTTTGCATCTAGAAACTGCATTTGTTTCATCTAAGAAAACCAGTAAGGACAAACAACCTTCAAAGGAAAAGACCTGCACTTGCAAGTGTGAAGAAAAGGAAGATGATGAAGAAGGTCTTTCAAATGGAGAATATGCACTAAAAATTGGTAAGGGAAAATTCAAAGGTAAAATTCCATTGATATTTTTCGGCTGTGGTGAGGTTAGGCATTTCATAGCAAAATGTCCAAACAGAAGAGATGGCAACTCAAAAGGAAAGAAAGGCTTTTAAGAAATTCAACAAGCGAGGCAAAAAGAAAGGATTCAAAAGGAACTTTCTCTCTCTAAAGAAGATAGCTCATCATCTGATGAAGACAATGACATCGAAGAAGAAGCCAATGAAAGAGTATTGTTTATGGCCAAGCACAATAAACAAGAGGTATCAAACAACAAAGAAGAAGGGTTGACCATAGAAGAATTTTCTAAGGAGGCAATCAAGCTTATAAAAGAGCTATGGGCTGAGAAGATCCATTCCAATACTCTTGAAGAGCAAGTTCAAGGTCTCAAAATTGAAGTTGAAGAACACAAATGTATTGAAGAGTCACTTCAAAAGAAGTTGGAAGAAAGAAACCAAGAAAGGGAAGCATTAGAAGCTGAAGTAGCCTCGCTGCGTAAGGAAGTGAAGAAGGGAAAAACTGTCCAAAACTATGCCAACAACTCAAGGGCATTGGAAGAACTCATCAACAATCAACGATCTTACAACGACATAATTGGCCTCGGTTACAAAGAAGAAGAGGCAGGACCTTCTACAACAAAATACAATGAACCTATGAGATCTGACATGCATGTAGACTTCAATGGACAAGATTCGCAAGAAAAACCTTGGAAGATCCAGGTATCAACATATTTTTCATGGCTATTGTTATTCATGTGGAAAATTTGGTCATAAAGCTGTAGAATGTCGAACATACCTTAGGAACCAATACAATTTCAAGAGATCTGTCAAATATGAACCTCCCAGGGGTCAATGAAACATCAATAGATTTGAACATTTAAGAAATAATATGGAATGTTTCAAATGTCAAAACTTTGGACACATAGCCAGAGACTGCAAACTTGAAAATCCTCCAGAAGAATCTTTGAAGCCACAGAACGAATTAACATGGAAGAAGAAGATGACTGGTAATTGTGCTCTCGCTCTCAAGGCTCAAAACAACAAAGATGTGTGGTATGTTGTTAGCGGTTGCTCAACGCATATCACTGGAAATAGAAAGAAATTTGTATCTCTGAAAGAGAAGAAGGATGGAACCGTATCCTTTGGAAATGATGGATCTACAAATGTTATAGTTTCAGGTACCGTCACTCTCGGAAGCAAAGATGTTCTAGCCAAGAATGTTTTATTGGTTGAAAACATGAATCACAATCTGCTTAGTGTTGGACAAATGTGTGATCAAGGACACACAATGTTATTCAACTGCACAAAATGTGAAATCAGGAAAGGCAGGTATGGTAAAATTGTGGCTACAGCAAGTCGAGCTCCAAACGACATATGTTTTGGATGAAGCAACTAAAGCATGTTTACTAGCTAAAGAAGATGAAAACCAGTTATGGCACAAACGAATGGGTCTCATAAACTCTGACAATCTTGTCAGGATAAGCAAAAAGGAAGCAGTAGAAGAAATGCTGAAAATCTCAAAACCTTCCAACACACTATGCGAGAACTGTCGGCACGGCAAGCAGACAAAAGTTGAATTTAAAACAAAAGAACTCTTTGCATCACATCCATTGGAATTGATACATACTGATATATGTGGTCCTGTGAGAACAAAAGGCTTAGATGGAGAATTATATTTCATGTTAATGATAGATGACTATACCAGGATGACAACTGTCAGTTTCCTAAAGAAAAAATTTGAAGCATTTGAGTGCTTTAAGAACTACAAGGAGTTGGTCGAAAATGAAACTGATTTGAAAATAAATTGTCTAAGATCAGATAATGGCGGAGAATTCATTTCCAAATTATTTCAGCAATACTGTGATGAAAATGGAATAAAAAGGCAATTTTCAACAACACGAACACCTCAACAAAATGGAGTTGTTGAAAGAAAGAACATAACCGTACAGGAAATGGTAGAACAATGTTGAAGGACTCAAAATTGGATGAAAATTTCTGGGTTCAAGCAATTGATACGACAATCTTCATTATCAACCGAAGTCTTCTCAGAAATAATTGCAACAAGACCCCATATGAATTATGGAAAGGAAAACCGGCTAATGTAAAATATTTCAGAATCTTCAGAAGCAAATGTGATATCAAAAGAGAAGATCAAAAGTTGGGTAAGTTTGAATCGCGTGTTGACAAAGGTATCTTTGTTGGTTACTCACGCAAAAGAAAGGCCTATAAATTCTATAATCTAAGACGAAAACAGATAGTGGAGAGCATATATGTTACATTTGACGAAGATGGTGTTCTAACGAATAATGATGAGGATCTAGAATCTTTGAAACTTGAGACAGAGGCTGAAAAAGACACAGAGAAAATTCTAAAACAAGAAGCAACTATCAACCAGGAAGAAGTAAATAATGATCATCAAGATATACCGGAACAACAACAAGAAGCTCCTCCAAAGAGAACGAAAGAATGGATTTAAAAGAACCATCCATCAAATCAAATCATTGGTGATATAAATGAAGGTCTACAGCTTCGTTCATCACAACAAGCTCACATTTCTTTTCTAGCAACCCTTGGGCCTAGTAGTTTTGAGGAAGGTAGCTAGAATGAACATTGGGTAGCAACTATGAATGAAGAATTGGATCAAATTGAGAAGAATAACACCTGGGAATTAGTTCCACAACCAAAAGATAAAAATGTCATTGGGATTAAATGGGTGTTTAGGAACAAATTGAATGAAGATGGACAAGTTACCAGAAACAAAGCAAGATTGGTTTGTAAAGGTTATGCACGAGTGGAAGGAATTGATTTCGACGAAACATTTGCACTAGTTGCTAGAATGGATGCCATCAGAATGTTTCTCTCCTATGCATGTTCAAGAAAAATCAATGTCTACCAAATGGATGTTAAATCGGCATTTCTGAATGGCGAATTAGAAAAAGTTTACATCGAACAACCTAAAGGTTTTCTACTATCAGAAAAAGAAGACTATGTTTGCAGGTTAAAGAAGGCTCTATATGGTCTCAAGCAGGCTCCCAGAGCATGGTATGCTCGTCTTGATGGATATCTACGTCAACAAGGGTTCAAGAAAAGTACTGTTGATAGCAATCTTTATGTACAAATAGATAAAGATATTTTAACAATCGTAGAGGTATATGTGGATGATATAATATTTGGTAGCAATGATGATCGATTAAGTAAGAACTTTGCTACAGAGATGCAAAGTGAGTTCGAGATGTCTTTACTTGGTGAGCTGACATACTTCTTAGGGCTTCAAATATCTCAGCAAGAGAAAGGAATACTTATATGTCAAGCCAAGTACATCAAGGAAATGCTCAAGAAATTCAAAATGGAAGATTGCAAACTCGTACTTACTTCGATGGTAACAGGTTGCAAATTGAGCAGAAACGACTCATCTAAGGATGTGGATCAGAGGTTGTACAGATCTATGATTGGTAGTCTTCTATATGTAACAGCCTCCCAGCCAGATGTTATGCAAGCAGTTGGACAAGTAGCAAGATTCCAAGCAGCACCAAAAGAATCACATATTATTGCCATCAAAAGAATTCTTCGATATCTAAAGGGCACAGCAAAATATGGCTTGTGGTATCCCAAGGGTAACAATCTCATTACTCAATTCTTTACAGATGCAGATTGGGCAGGAAGCATTGATGATCGTAAGAGTACTAGTGGAGCATCATTCTATCTAGGTGGTTGTCTCGTATCATGGTTGAGCAAAAAGCAAACCTCAATCTCATTATCTATAGCGAAAGCAGAATACATTGCAGCGACAGCTTGTTGTACTCAAGTCCTTTGGATGAAACAAACTTTGCAAGATCTTCAAGTACAATTCAGTGAGCCTATTCCCATATTCTGTGATAACACCAATGCCAGCATCATCTCCAAGAATCTTGTCATGCATTCAAAAACAAAACACATTTTGATCAAATATCATTTTGTTAGAGAACAAGTCGCTGAAAAGAATATCAAACTTGAATATGTTGGTACAAAAGAACAAATCGCTGATATCTTCACTAAACCTTTACCTCATGAAGCATTTGAATATCTTCGCAAGAAGCTTGGGATTCTCCCAAGTTCTCATTAGATTTTCCTTCTTCAGAATATAAAGGGGGAGTGGAAGTGTGTACAGGTCCGCAGGATGGTTGTGTGTCAGGGGGAGTTACCCTTTGCCATTGATGTCTAAGATGGAGAAAATCTTGTAGGAAGAGGTGTCATGATCGTAAGGGGAGTACTTGTGTTGCCATCAATGCCGAAGGGGGAGATTGTTGATCAATGGTTGTCATTGATGTCAACCCAAGCAGCACCAGGGTCTACCCCGATCTTGCATGGGAATTTTGACCTACCAAATTTCTATATTTCGAGTCAAGGATATATTTAATGGTTTGTACTTGTTGCGATGTTTTCGTTGATATATAACATGCCACGTAATTCTTCATGGTTTGAGAGATATTCATGTTTGAAGTTAGTAACCCCAGTTAGTGGGCTAAAACCCCATGGGGTTGTGTCATGACACTTATAATTGGTTGTGGTCATTGAACAGTGAATAATTAATAATTTTAAAGCTCCTAAAATCCCTCCCACGTTCACTTGTTAAATTCCCTCTCAACCTAAGCATTTATATAAATTGTGATCCTCATATCCTCCTCATGTAGGGATTTCGCTACTTGAAACAGGTCATCGTGGAATTTTCACTTTAACTAATTTTCTACGAAGGTTCATAAGCTGAAATTTTTATGAGGCAAAGCCGAAATCCTGAGGAAGCTCCTGTAAAAATTTCAGATCATGGTGTGCAATATTTTTGGAGATATGATCTGTGGAAGTTAGGGTTTTTGCAGGCTCCTGAATTTCATCTCAAAGAGGTGATCTTGAGAAAATCATCACAACTCTCTCTCTGAGTATCGGATTGGAATTTTGTAAAAGGTGGCAGATAGTGCACGGACTGTAGTTTTATTTATATCAATTTCAGAGCCGAATGAAGAAACAGTGACACGTGGCACGCCGTACAAGTTCGCTTTACTAAACTAGTCCATAATTAGGTCATTGTGAGAGATTGGGCATAACTTTGTATTGAAGAATCCAAATTGGGTCAGACCTATGGCATTGGAAAGAAGACTCAGAGGACTACTATAGGACCGAAAATCACATATTGGGGATCTGAAATAATAGAGATATACCAGATTCAATATCGAGCTCCTAGAAGGCAATAAAAAGCTAGATCATGTGCTGTCAACGACTGCAAAGGACTAGACTTTCTAGGGTAGCAAAGAAAATTAAGGTGCAACAGAGGTAAGCTCCAGGTAAGTATATTCTGTATATGCATGTTCATCTCTTAATTGCATTAGGTTCTTTGTATTCTAATTTGTTTTTTTTGCTTAACTCTAACATATGCTTTGCAGGATGTGGTAAGTTTTGTTATTATCATGTCATGGGTATTTCCTTGAAGACTTTTTGCAGGTATTATATATTCATCAAGATAAGACTCAATGCATGATCTAATGTTCTGAAGAGTGAGAAAAGGTAGAATGACAAGAGCAGCAATCAAGGTGCAGAACAACAACAAGAAGTTCACCTCATGAAGTCTGCACGTGGGTAGCACTGCATACAGTCATTGTAAAGGTATCATTGTACCGTGTCATTGTAAAATTTGTACAAGTGTTTATTTGCCAAGAATTGAAGAGGCAGTGTCGGGAGGTCTAGGTTCATCATTAGGTATTTGTGTCATAGTTGGGGTTATGGTCTAGTGTGTCTTCTTTTTCTACATCATTCTATATCATAGTAAAGTCGACCATTTTCCCTGGTACGAGAGTCCATTCTTCTTTTATTCTTCTACAGGGTGGTAGGGTGGTGCTAGGCTAGTGCATGAATTCACCAACAGGTTCAAGCTTGTAAAAACTTCAAGGTTGTAGGGTGGTGCTAGGGTGAGTTGTAGCTCATTGGGTGTTGGGGCATCCATTCAGTTGACTACTGAAGAATCTCAGGCGTTGGAGCATTTATCCAGTGGGAGCTGGAGAAGAATGCTTTTCTAGATTCTAGGAAGTTGGAGCTTTATTTTCAATTGGAGTTGAATATTAAAGAATTATTAGAAAAGCATTCAGGAGGTTTTTGTCTTGGAGAGGGTTTCCACCTTAAAAACTGCGTGCATTTGTCTTCCTTTTGTTACTACTATCATTGTACAAACACTGATAATATTTGAAGATTAACTAATGCTCTGAAAGATTAATAATAATAGTAATTGAAAGGAATACTGACCCCCTCTCAGTATTTCCAACATTAACATTGCTTTAAATTTTTTGATATCTTATTAGTGATACTTGGTTCAAATTTAACTTGCATTGGATGTGGTCTAAATAGGATGCATGTGAGCCAGTTGGAATTGTGAAGTGTATTGCAATACTCTACGAACCTGTTTACCAGTGAATGTTTTGCAGCAGCACAGTTAGGGTTGTAGGATTCCATACATTTTTTATTGGCATTGGATAATAGAGATTCTTGTTTGCTGACTAAAGCTCTCGTTCATTTGTGACAGAATTCATGCCATATTTCCTTTTTTAAGGTTATGGGCTTTGTATCTTTAATTAATGTTTTGGAAGTTAATTTTCTGCTATCCTAGCATAGTTTCGTTTTAGTGGAAGAACAATTGCATGAATTTTGTCTTTATTGTCCATTTCCAATTCCTTTCTCAATAATCTTATGAAATTGGGAAGCTTTAGTACTTGTTGTCAGTAAGTGTGAATCACTCTTTCCATCCTTTGCTGTCTCCCTGTTTGTCTGATTAATTTGCCATATTTTGTTCTTTTATGACTAATCATTTAATCATCTTTCCATGCCCTGTTATCTATTTATACTATATAGTGCATCTCCTCATCTCCAAATGTTGGTAGATTCAATTCTACTTATTTTCAATCTCCTAAACAAACAAACAAAGAGGGAGGTTTTTATTTCTCAGAGTCTGACATTAGCTTAACAGAGAAAGAGAGCATCTGAAGTAATTATCTTTTGTCTTGCATTGCAGATATATGGTGCAGTGACCATGAACAACACGTTATGTTTGGGAGTCTTCTTGGCGATTATTTTTTTCCGTGGCTTGGATTGGGACTTCTCAGCTGAGGTGCTAGTAATTGTACTTGTTGTTTTAGTGATGGGCCTTTTAAGCAGCTTTCGTACCACTTTCCCTCTGTGGATGAGTTCGATTGCCTTCATTTTCTATCCCTTAACGTTAGCCATAGTTTACGTCCTAGATTATGTACTAGGATGGTCATAAACAGAGTACAGATGGTATTTGCATGTCGTGTCATAGATAAAATTTTGGGTACAAGTAGATCAGTTTGTCTTGGGTGCAAAAATGTTTTCTTTTGCAATGGTATTTATGTCAATAAGTGTAATCTTATATGGTTATATGCACAAAGAAGTTGTATGTTCCAAAACAATGAACTCATTGGATTGAACGTAGTCCACGGAGTTGGACAATTTAACTGAATATTAGTTGTCCACTGGCCCTATCTTGACAGCCTATGTCTATGTAGTAAGCTTTCATTTATTTTGTTCCCACCAAATTTTTGGGATGTGTTTCCATACATGATGGCCAGTAACCTATTTAACCTGAAATCAATGAAAAGTTTGGAGAAATGAACTGCTGTTACCTTTAATTAGCCAAAGTTATTACTTGCCCAGTAAACTTCAACATTATGCTAATTTTTTCTGTGCATGCTGCTTATTGTGATAACTGTCAGTAACTTCTGAGAATTCCTTTGCAAGCATTTTGCATTCTCGTCAAACATGTAGGTATAGCTTTGTTCTGATATGTTTGTGTTCTTTACATTCATCAAAAGTGTGGTGTGCACCATCAATAGAACTATTCTCAACTACAAAATCACAATAAGCATAAATGAAATGCAGTAATTCGCACTAAATACAGCAAATTTGCGGTGATCTGAAAGACCACTTTGCCTATGAAACTAAGTGGTTCAATGTTCGGAAATTAAATCTGATCAATCTTTTTAAGCTCCAATGTGTAGCAATCATTTATTTTTATTGCTTTGTTGGCACACCCGTGAATGCAGCTGGTCTTTCTTGCACCCATATGGTCGTTATTACTCTTGTACGTCACTGCATCTACATCACATTATGCTGAATGCGTTACTGTTTTCATATGTGGTTTTGTTGCATTATTGTGGGTTGGCCTTCTACATATGTTACATGAGTTTCCAGAACGTGCGAACAGTGGAGCTTTAGGATGAATGTCTGATATAGAGAACACCCCCAAAGTTATCAGGAGATAGTGTGTCAAATCAAGGATGAGTTTTGCAATTGTAAGAAGACAGAGCACTGATTGAACATTTCGTTGTAAGCTCATGAGAAACCTCCACAAACTTATCTACACGATTAACATTTAAACTTTTGGTTATGGTCCATTTATCATACCTAGCCACATAAAATCATTCAAGTAAATCCCAATTGGTATTTCCATCAATAAGATGATTAAAAAGGTCAAGAAAATTGTAAAATTGTTCACACTTCTCTAAGACTAAGTTAGCCTTGTGGGATATTAATATGAATTCTGTAACCCAATGTAAATGTAAGATCAGTGCATAAATTTTAACAAGTCTCATCTAAAGAGGTTCCATCCACTCAACCATACAGAGTGCCCAACAATTTTTAAGCCTAATTGGAAACCTGCAGCAAGAGAGACATCTAGGGTCCTTGAAAAGTAAAGGGACGTGGGGACGGTCCGCTAAATGTCTTCTAAATTGCTCACGGAACGTCCAAACACTTCCTTAGAAGTCTTTGATGGAGTCCTTGTGCATTTGATTTTTTTTTTCCGAATTTGAAAAGTTCAAAAAACGCCGAAACGGACAGAATGTGGATTTTAATGGTTGGGATGGGTTCCTATGCAACATAGCCATCTGCCATCTGTGGAACGTATCTATTGTCAGATTCTTCTGCTTGCTGTTGTGTCTGCTTGTCATTGTTGTTACAACATTGTTCCCTGCGGTATTTTATCATCTAAACATTATATGCAAACGTATGTTATATGTTATATTGCCACGGATCCATAACAATGTTGGTATTTTTGAGCCCGAGAACATAATTAAACTAGAAAGAAATATGCATAAATAAGCAGAAAACTGAATTCATACAGACAGACAGAAATTTATGTGGTAGAATCTTGCCAGTGTGTCAAGGAATGTGTTGTATTCCTTCGGGATTTTGTATATAGTTATGATTAGGTATATAGTTACGATTAAGAAATAGATTAGGTATTTCCAGTATTTTTTTAGTTATGGAGACAACTGTCTCTTGCAATTCTGATTGTATAACTAGTATTTTTTTAGTTCTGGATCTTGCAATTCTGACTGTATAAATGTCACCTTCAGTTATTAATGAACACATCGCATAATACCGCATTTACATCACGGAATTCTGCAGTCATATAACAGTGGTATCATAGCCTGGATCGAACTCCATTGACCCCAGAGAGACTGGTTCGAACTTCATTTGCAACCCTGAGAGCTTGGTTCGAACTTTATTAGCGTGAAGTGCGTTGTGGCAGTAGTGTGCGGGTTGATTGAGATCCGACACGACCTGGTAGCGTGGCAGCAATGTCCTAGTAATAAACATCATTTGTGGCAGCAACGTTGGTGAAGGCATGTGGCAACAGCGCTGGTAGAGGCGTGATCAGTGGCTTTGGAGACGAGACATGATTAGTGGTTTTGGAGACCACTGCCCTGGCATGATCGGTGGCTTTAGAGACGAGGCGTGATCGGTGGTCGGTGATCGATGGTCGGTGGCTTTGGAGACGAAGCGTGATTAGTGGTTTTGGGACGAGGCGTGATTGGTGGAGACCACTGCCCCCGTTACTGTCCGAGACTCTGGAAGGGTTTTGAAACCCACAGTATCCACAACACCGGAGGGTTTTGAAACCCAGTCGAATGGTTTTTAAACATTTTTTTTTGTTAAAAGACCACCATACAGTGCAGTGGAGCAGACAGATTGGAGAATGGTATTCACACAGACTAGAACTTGTTGATCGAACCTGTTGATTGCTAAGCCCTGCCATTGTTAAACTGTGAAGTTCGGTGACCTGCTGTGAAGTTCGATTGATTTCATCTGTGTACGTGAATTCTGTTGGTTGAAACAAAGTTTAAAAAAAAAATTATGTGCATAGTGATCAAAACAATTTTTTGTACTAGTTCTGTAAAATTATCTACAAAAGATGAATTTCTTGGTATCTTTAATTAATATGGTTCTGAATTTCTTGGTATCTTTAATTGGGATTGTTTGGTCTGGAAAAGAAAATTACTAGGAATAAAAACTGTTAGCGATATGGCAAAGTAAGGATAAAAAGGCTTATGTCTTAATTTCCATTTCAATGTAAGAAGAGGTAAAGAGATATATAGTTCAAAGTAAAACAAGTAGATATATAGTTCAAAGTAAAAGAACTTATTATGCCATAACAAAATTAAAAGAGATTTATGATTCACATTCTGAATTTGGATATAATACAATTATTATTAAAGTTATTTAACCTGAAAAGGAAAGATAATGACCTATTAAAGAGAGAAGGCTTTTGGAAAGCTTATGTCTTGCACAAAAAGACCAAAAATCTCAAGAAGAATATGTCAGAAATACCAAGAGTAATATAAGATGAGGTAGGAAAAATTATGGAGAAATACTAAGAGTAACATAGGATGAGGTAGGAAAAATTATGGAGGCAGGGGGGGGGCAGAAATACTCATCTCAAGAAGAATGTCAGAAATACTAAGAATAATATAGGACGAGGTAGGAAAAATTATGGAGAAATACTAAGAGTAGCATAGGATGAGGTAGGAAAAATTATGGAGGCAGGGGGGAGGAGGGCAGAAATACTCATCTCAAGAAGAGAAATACTAAGAATAATATAGGATGAGGTAGGAAAAATTATGGAGAAATACTAAGAGTAACATAGGATGAGGTAGGAAAAATTATGGAGGTAGGGGGGAGGGGGGCAGAAATACTCATCTCAAAAAGAATGTCAGAAATACTAAGAGTAATATAGGACGAAGTAGGAAAAATTATGGAGAAATACTAAGAGTAACATAGGGCGAGGTAGGAAAAATTATGGAGGCAGGGGGGAAGGGAGGGGGAGGGTGGAGGGGGAGCGGGGCAGAAATACTAAGAGTAATATAGGACGAAGTAGGAAAAATTATGGAGAAATACTAAGAGTAACATAGGGCGAGGTAGGAAAAATTATGGAGGCAGGGGGGAAGGGAGGGGGAGAGTGGAGGGGGAGCGGGGCAGAAATACTCAAGGAGATAGACAACAGAATGATATACAATTTTTTTTTGATAAAAAATGCCTTAGATGTGGTAAAATTGGAAAATATTTTTGAAACAAATAAAATGCTTTAGATGTCAGAAACACTAAGAGTAATATAGGACGAGGTAGGAAAAATTATGGAGAAATACTAAGAGTAACATAGGATGAGGTAGGAAAAATTATGGAGGCAAGTGGGGAGGGGGGAGGGAGGTGTTTGGTAGAAATACTCGGGAGATAGACAACAGAATGATATACAATTTATTTATTTATTTTTGATAAAAAAATGCTTTAGATGTGGTAAAATTGGAAAATATTTTTGAAACAAATAAAATGCTTTAGATGTGGTAAAATTGGAAAATATTTTTGAAAATTATTTGCAAGAGAACGACATCAAACACCAAACGACAATACTGTTGAGAATTAGGTAGGGCAGTGATTAATCCAAATTCTCTTCTTGATAATTACTTGTGAGCTTACTCATTTTACTTATGTCTTCTCTTCTTAGCTTATTATGTCTTTCAACAAGTAAATTACCAAAACACAAGAGACACAAAGGGCCAAAACCTCTCCATCTTGGAGAGGAAAACCCGCAAGAAGTTCTTCTTATAGCTTTTCAGATGACAAGTACCATGACCATGACACAAAACCTTAACCCTTGTATGCCTCCAAGACTGCTTCTTCATTTACTCCTTGAGGTGATCCTTCTTTCTTGCACCGTCCTGCACCGTTATGCACCAAGACTAGAGAGAGCAGTCTTTACTTGGCTCCTTACTAGAGATATCAACACCGTGTCATAGCCTGTCTTACTTTGTACCTTCACTTAATCTTGATGATTGTACACTACTTATTTCCTTTCAATGAGCAGTCCACCTATGATGATATCCTTGCACAGCTTAACATAGCCCTTACTCTAGCACAATCCCTTCTTGCACTTATTGCAGTCCTTTCTCATGCTAAACACAATCATATATCTGCACTTAAATACTTTTCTTCTTTGCACTTCAACGATGTCCTATTTCTCCACCTTAACACGGTCATATACATTCCTTCAATGCAGTCCTATTTCTGCACCTTAAGACGATATATCGAAGTTATTCCTGCAATCTTGTTCGCATTTCTTCACACACACACACACACACACACATATTATGTCTCTCCTTCGCACTTTCTCCTTGTTGTATAACCCTGTTGCATATGTCTGTAATCTACAGTCCTTATCTCCTTAAACCTTGTTCGAAAAACATAGAGAAAACCGAGATTCTGTGTTCACTTTTCCTCGCAATATATAGGGTATATATAGTTGACCCTACCTGTAATTGAGTCTACCTGTCCATTTGAAGTGAAGCCGACTTGAACATTGTTTTATATGCTGACATGTAGAGCTTATTGAAGGCCAACTTGAACATTGTTTTATATGCTGACATGTAGAGCTTATTGAAGGTCGACTTGAAGGGTATTCTAGTGCTGATCTGGAGTATCATTTGTGTCATGTATTCAAGCTTCATTTGGCAAGGTCTTGAGGCATATAAATGTGACTTGACTCTTTATAAACATGACTCTTTAATTTGTACATTTATGACCAGAAGACAAATCCCTAATAGACATCAAGAGGAAGTCTTTTGACCTATAAGAAAACCTTGCTCATGAAACCCATGAAACAAGCATACCACAAATATATATTTGATTATCTTTGTCTTTTTCATTACATAAACACATAATTACATAGTCAATATGAAGACGATCCTAGTAACACTTTCCAACGCGCTCTCTTAACTAGGGAGGTATTCATAATGGTACATGGTCACTTTCAATATGAAGAATCTCATAAGAAGAATATGATTGGTAATCGCATTTGTATAGCATCATATCAACCAGCATTGTCCTAGTGTAAGGCCTTTACTAACAGCCCCATCTCTCAACGAGACAATGGGCTACAATGTTGACGAGACACATGAATTATAGACATCATAGTCATTGTCTCTCCAAGGTACATACTCCACCTGGGTGTTCCCACGGTCCCCAACTACTCTTATCTTGAATGCCCTATCTCATTCTCAAAGAGTATCAAATGCCAAATGATTACCCAATCCTCCATTCTGTCTTCCAGGTAAAGACGATAATGATGTGTCTATCCATTCTCTCCTCATGGCATTCACTAAGACTTATGGTTGTTAGTCCTGGTCTAGTGCATGACACATGAATTAGATAATCATATACATCACTCCCTCTTAACTCAAGAAGGACATACTTCAAGTTTCTTCCAAGTAAGAAACTACCACCAGGCTCCCTCTTAACTAGGGACTTGCAGCAACAATGGTGAGACACCCAGCTGCTTATGAAGAATTCCTCCCCTCGATGTCATGGATTTTGATATTGAGGAATGTTTCTAACTTTTGGCTTCATAGGGCACAGATCATCCATCACTTTCATCCATGAGTCATGTCATCCACCTGAAAATGATTCATCAGTTATTTCTCATTCTGTCCACATTTATGCCATGTTGCTTTCCTTTGAACCACCTCCCAAGGATCTTACATCCTTCCACATGATTGGCAACCCTGCATAAACTTATCTAGATAAACATATACATAAGAACTTTTAATTCAAAAGATTACCTCAGTGATGATTTTTCACCATGACATCTTCCTGTAGGCATTGACATCCTTTATTCAGATTGACACATCTCCTAAAGATACATATTGTCAAGGGTCTTCTTCTTTTCCATATTTCTATCCGAGTCCACATATCTTCCTACGAGATCTCCTAGTCACATATTCTTGGCTTCCAGATGATAACCGTCTCTTTACATGGTTTGCACTTCATGATCTCTTCCATTCTTTCTCCACACAGCTTCATCCCCAAGAACTTCCAGTATCCAGTTCCTTATTTGTATACAACCGCCTCATATTCCATATGAGGACATATTTAATTTCATCTGTTAGTGGCAACTTGCATACCAAAAGAAATCCTCCTTCCATAGATCATACATTTTAAAGATATAAGTTCATCACTTGCAACCATATGACATGACTTCATAGCATCTAGTGTCAGCATATAGATATATGTACCTCATCTTCTTCCTTTTGAGTCATCCTGCAACAACTTTACTAGAATGAAGAACTTCATTCCCTACCTGCTTCATCAATATGTCATCATATCCTAATCCCAGAATTTAGTAACATATAATTCTCGACGAAACCTTTTTATTTCTTTCTAACCAGTGAATCCATAGAGAACTCTATTAGAAAAATGTCAGCACATGTTTCCATGTTGATTATTGATTGATGACCCTTGATCTTGATGACTTCCTTCCAACAATGTAGATATCAGTGAGGTTTCCATGAGCTACTTCTTCAAGTGCTCCTTCCAAGCTTCTATCATGATGCTATTAATATACACTGCTTCCTATCATACTATTTTACAATCAATAGAAGTCACTTAAAGAGAAATATGATCTCAATCATAATAGAGATCTTTGCTGAATCTTCTTTCTTAGATTTCTCAATCGTAATAGAGATCTTTCGCTGAATCTTCTTTCTTAGATTTCTCTGCATCAGGTTCTTCCCTTACATTTGTGACACGACCTTCTTCCTTTTCACTCTTGTCCTTCCCAGATTTAGGAAAATCCCTTTTATAATTCCCAAGTTCATTACATCCAAAGCATCGTACTTTGTCGATATTTCTTATTTTATTCTGAGGACCAAAATTTTCAAATCTTCCTTTCTTCCTAGACATGGCTGCAAAGGCTTGATTCCCTGCACTTGACCCTATATCAGCTTTGGTTTTCAATCTTGTTTCCTCTATTTCACATAGAGACCATAGATCTTGGAATGGTGTTGCTTCTTTCTTCCCGTATAAGCTTGAAGTGAAGTTTCCCCATTCTTCTGGTAGAGCATTCAACACCACTGTTGTCATCTCATTATCACACTTTACTTCTCCCAATTCCTACAGTTGGTCTCTTATTTCAGAAATCCTCATAAAATATGAAGTGATTCCTTCCTCTTTTGACAATTTCATCTTGTATAGTTCTTGTCTCAAAGAGATTGCTTCTCCTGTAGTACTCTCAGAGAATAGCTCCACCAGTTTCTCATATATTTCTTTTGCAGTTTTCGGTTTTGATACATAGGGTATAAGCGAGTCCTTAATGGATTCTATGAGAATCCTCTCTGCTTCTTATGTCTTCTCTTCTTAGCTTATCATGTCTTTCATAAAGTAAATTAACAAAACACAAGAGACACAAATTTAGGCTCTTCGAGCCAGGGCCAAAACCTCTCCCTCTTGGAGAGGAAAACCTACAAGAAATTATTCTTATAGCCTTTCAGATGACAAGTACCATGACCATGACACAAAACCTTAACCCTTGTATGCCTCCAAGACCTTGTCACTAATTCTTCATTTACTCCTTGAGTTGATCCTTCTTTCTTGCACCGTCTTGCACCGTTCTTCACCAAGACTAGAGAGAGCGGTCTCTACTTGGCTCCTTACTAGAGATATTAACATCGTGTCATAGACTGTCTTACTTTGTACCTTCACTTAATCTTGATGACTGTACACTTGACTTATTTCCTTTCAATGAGCAGTCCACCTATGATGATATCCTTGCACAGCATAACAGAGCCCTTACTCTAGCATAGTCCCTTCTTGCACTTATTGCAATCCTTTCTCATACTAAACACGGTCATTTATATGCACTTCAATACCGTCCTTATTTGCACTTCAACGATGTCCTATTTCTGCACCTTAACACGGTCATATACAGTCCTTCAACGCAGTCCTATTTCTGCACCTTAAGACAGTTATATATCGAAGTTATTCCTGCAATCTTGTCCACAGTTATTCTCATACACACACACACACACACATATATATTATATTATGTCTCTCCTTCTTCACACTTTCTCCCTGCTGTGTAACCCTGTTCCATATGTTTGTAATTCGTAGTCCTTATCTCCCTAAACCTTGTTCGAAAAATACATAAAAGACTAAGATTTTGTGTTCACTTTTTTGTGCAGTATATAGGGTAGGGTATATATAGTTGACCCTACTTGTAATTGATTTGACCTGCCCATGTGAAGTGAGGCAGACTTGAACACTGTTTTATAAACTTACATGTAGAGATTATTGAAGGTTGACTTGAAGAGTATTCTAATTTTGATCTGGAGCATCATTTGTTTCATGTTTTAAGCTTCATTTGGCAAGGTCTTGAGGCATACAAGTATGACCTGACTCTTCTTAAACATGACTCTTTAAATTGTACATTTATGACCAGAAGACAAATCCCTAATAGACATCAAGAAGAAGTCTTTTGACCTATAATAAAACCTTTCTCATGAAACCCATGAAGTAAGCATTACACAAATATATATTTCATTATCTTTGTCTTCTTCATTACATAAACACATAATTACATAGTCAATGTGAAGACCGATCCTAGTTACATTGTCCAACAAATACCATATAATTATCCACAACAAAACGATGTTGTAGAACAAATTAATAGAACATTTCTTAATATGGTAAGGTCAATGATATTTTTTAAGAATGTAAAATTGATGTTTTGGGAAGAAACGATGCTCTGTGCAACGTATATTAGAAATCAGTGTCCTTCCTCTGTCATTAACAACAAAACTCCATATGAAATGTGGTATAATTGTCTTCCTGTTGTTCAACCTTTCAAAGTTTTTGGTTCTCAATCTTGTGCTTTGGTTCCTAAACAACAAAGAAATAAGTTGAGAGAAAGAAGCAGAAAATGTATATTTTTGGGGTATTCTATGAATTCTAAAGCATACAGATTGTATGATGAAGAGAACAAGAAGTTTATTTTGTCAAGAGATGTAGTTTTTTCTTGAATTTGATAAAGATTCCCTCACTGTTGATAAACAACTTCATCGGATAGAAAAGTTTGTGCCTGAAATTTTTTATTATGAATAAGAAAATATTCTTCCACATCCTGAAGGGGGGATTTATATATTAGATCAATATGTGGATTTTCCTTCTCTCAATGATGATAATTTTGCTGCTGAAGAGAAATTGTTTGATGCAAGTGGTTCTGCAGTGATGACAGGGACAAAGACGACAAGAGTTGAGATTGAGAATAATGAAGAAGATGCACAACTTCCTACACAACCTCTACAAAGATCAACTCATATTATAACATTTCCAAAGAAATATGATGAGTTTAAGACAGGAAGTTCTTCAAGTAACTATTCTCATTGTGAATTTAATTTTTTTGTGGATTGTGAACCTACTTGTTTTGAATACTTTGCTAGTTATGATTAGTGGAAAGATGAAATGCAAAAAGAATATGATGCGCTCATAAAAAATGGCACATGGAGGCTGGTGGATCTTCCTATTGGCATCAAACCTACTGGTTGCGAACGGGTTTATAAAACTAAGTATAAAGTTGATGGTTCACTTGATAAGCACAAGGCAAGACTTGTAGCAAAGGGATATGCATAGAAAGAGGGTGTTGACTATACATAGACATTTCTCCTACAACTAAATGGGGCACTATTAGATCTCTGTTTTCTATTGCAACTCAGAAAGAATGGAAAATTAATCATATCGATGTTAAAACTGTCTTTTTAAATGGAGATTTGAAAGATGTTTACATGTTTCAACCATAAGGTTTTTCTGTTAAAGGGAAAGAACAAAAGGTATGCAAACTAATGAATTCTTTGTATGGCTTTGTAAATTTATGTAGATGTTCTATGCTTTATGCAACTTTACTTTTTACTACAACAATCACATAAACAATCAAGTAAAATGTTGATAGAACATATCAGAGGATCTACAAAAGACAAACCAGAAACAGAAAAAATGTGGTGGTGCGTTACGACAGGAAATAGGATGCTTCAACCAGCAAAGTCTCCTTGGTCAGCCAACCCAATATGTGCCACAACAACCCTCAAAGCAGTCACTTGGTCAACCCAAAGTCAACCTTAGAAAAGTCAACGTTGTCTAGAAAAGTCAACATAGAATAGCAGCAAGAAAGTCAACGCGACTCAGTCATCGATCAACCTTTTGACCTCGATTCTTGTGCCAATGTGTACAACCTTCAAAAATCGAAGTCTCCACCAATTTTTAGCCTCTTTGGACCATGCGTTGACCAAAGTCAACACTGGTCAAACTTGCTTGGAAACCCTAGCTACAGTGAATTCGTCCTTCTTCTTGGCTGTAGTAATTCGTCCTTCTTCCCACGTGTGAACCGAAATTGCCTCCAAGGAGCTTGTACTAAATCAGAAGAGGAGAAGATGTGTGATGAGATGAGTGAAATGATCTCCAACATTGACTGTATATATATCCATCATTGAGGTGTGTGACACATCTGCTGGGGGTGTAAAACCTTAAGGCTGACCTGCATATTTTTGAAATTATTAAAAATAAATTAAAAATAAATGTTCTTCTCATCAGATTAAGATCAATTTTATATCGATCTTACACCTCTCCGAAAGAGGAACCCAATAAAAATATTGGTATCTTCATCTGAGCATCACAACATGGAGTTTGGACCTAGTTGTCCAATTTTAACACTCCCTCTCAACTAGAGAGAACTCCATCCACTTGTGCAATCAAACATCATGCGTCATCCCGCCGTAACTTGATTTGCTGGCCTCTTTATTTCAGAATAGATGAGGGTCAGTCACAAAGACATCATTCTCCGGCTGACAGATTTAGCCCAAAGGTTCGAAACCTCTATCAGACTCACAGAGTCTCATACCAACCCGAAGTTGGTTTATCTAACCCGAAGTCAGTTGGAGGTCCGAAACCTCACTATACTTGATCCCAGATCAAGTGGTTGGACTGTGCCATCCTAGATAGAGAGTACGACAATCTCTGATGCGTCCATCAGTCTTTGCTACTAGTCTCTAGTTTTTCCCACCTCATTGGCCAAATGAGAGGTACTTCCCATGAGCCCCGAACTCAATGGGTAGGATGCATACGGGGCACAGATAATGATAGGTGAACCAAATCAAAATCACAACGGTGGGGCCCAAACACACCAACAAGGTTCGGCAAGCCTAGCCTTGTGGTTGCTTATAGCTCTGAGAAGCTATCCCCAAAGCCCCCCAGAGCTCCCAGAGCTCATCGTCCAACAGGACCCGCATCATAGGGTCGTTCCATGATACAAAGACTCTCACGGAAGGTTAGGAACTTGACCTTCCCCAGGGTCTTTGTGAAAATATCCGTGACCTGCTCATCAATTCCTATATGATCGAGCCTTACGGTGCCTCGCTGTACCATATTTCGGATAAAGTGGTACCTGATATCAATATGCTTGGATCGATCGTGGAACACTGGATTCTCGAACAAGCGAATCCCACTCTAGTTATCACAGAGTATCACGGTGGTATCTAGCACATGTCCGAACAACTCACTGAAGAGCTTTCATAACCAAACTGCTTCACAACAGGCCATACTCGCTGCAATGTATTCGGCCTCTGCGGTGCTCAAAGCCACCAACTTCTACTTCCTGCTCATCTATGAGATCAAAGCAGAACTAAGATTGAAGCAGCATCCCGATGTGCTCTTATGATCCACCACACTGCCAGCCCAATCGACATCAGTGTATCTAAGGAGTGTCACGCTCCTGACAGTGTATCTCAGCCCATGGTTTATCTTTCCCCGAAGATATCTCAGAAGATTCCTGGCACCAACCCAGTGGAAGTGATGAGGCTCAACCATCTGTTGACTCAAAGTTTTCATTGCAAAACGTATATCTGGACAGGCGTTCACTAAGAACATCAGGGCCCCTACGAGTTGACGATACTCAGTAGGATTAGACAATACAAGCCCAGCAGCGCTGCCACTCAACTTCTTGAAGTTGAGCTCCATTGCTGTTGACACGGACTTGCAGTCCACCATACCAAATCTTTCCAGAAGCTTCACAATGTATTTTCCTTGAGAAAGGAAAATTTCGCCAGGTCTCTTCCAAACCTCTAGGCCTAGGAAGTAATCCATCAGTCCTAGGTCCTTCATCTCGAACTCAGCAGCGAGCTCCCTCTTGCACTAATGAACAAGGGGGTTAGCACCTATTATGAAGAGGTCATCCACATACAGTGCCATAATGAGAGGTTTTCCCTTGACAACCTTGAAGTAAAGGTTCAGATCAACATTACTTCGAGTGAAGCCCAGCTTCATCAAGTAGCTATCTATCCTCTCGTACCACGCTCTGGCTGCTTGCCTTAGCCCATACAGGGCTTTCTTCAACCTGCAGACATGGGTGTCCCAATCCTAGACTTCAAACCCTAGAGATTGTTCCACATATACCTCTTCCTTTATCACACCATGCAGAAATGCGGTCTTCACATCCATCTGATGAAGACTCCATCCTTGCGTAGTAGCAAGGGCTATAGTAGATCGAATGGTGGTATATCAGGCCACAGGTGCAAATATGTCATCATAATCTATGTCTTCCTTTTGAGAGAAGCCACGGGCAACAAATCTTGCCTTGAAATTTTCAGCACTTCCATCAGATCCATGTTTGATCTTGTAGAGCCATTTCGAGGTGACAACTGATTTGTCCTTTGGTCTTGGAACCACATCCCAGACATCATTCTTCATAATGGACTCATATTCTTCGTGCATAGAATCCTTCAAGACTTGATTCTTTAAGGCTTCCTCAAAGGATCCAGGCTCAGATTGTACATTAGTACTCATGGCTACTAGATACCCTTGGTATCTACTTGGCTTCTTGCTTTCACGGAATGACCCCCTTGGGGCTGCATGTCCCTCAGCATCCTCGAGAGTGTCCTTGAGCCATGATGGTCTCTTTCCTAGTGAAGGAGGTGGATCAATCGGGTCCATTGGTCCTTCAACATCAGGCATCGTTTCATCCTTTGGTTCCTCTTGATTTCCAGGCCTTGCTTCATTTTCTTCCTCAGATCTTGGAAGATTGACTACTTTCCTCTAGGAAGTATCTTCGTCAAAGGTGACATCGTGGCATATCTCCACTTCCCTTTAACCAGGCACATAGACTCTATAGGCCTTCGAAGTTTTACTATAGCCCACAAACATTCCTTTCTTCCCAGAAGCATCCAACTTGCTCCTCTTTTCTTTCGGCACATGAAAGTAAACAGCGCATCCAAAAACTCTAAAATGTGAGACGTTAGGTTTCTTACCAGAGAAAACCTCTTCCGAAGTTTTGGATTCTAGAGCAGAATGCGAGCATTGGTTTTGCATGTACACAGCAGTGTTCGCAGCGTCTCCCCACAAAAACTTCGGCAGACCTTTGTCACATAGCATGGCACAGACAGCTTCCACAATGCTCCTATTCTTTCGTTCAGAAACACCATTTTTCTCGGGAGTATAGACAGTTGTGGTCTCCCTTTTAATGCCAACTTTTGTGCAAAAGTCCTTGAACTTGTTTGTCTCATATTCAGTGCCATTATCAGTTCTCAAAATCTTGATCTTCTTCCCTGTCATATTTTCCACCAAGGCTTTGAATGTACAGAACCACATGAAAGCCTCATCCTTCTTGTTTAAGAAGTATATCCAGGTTTTGCGAGAGAAGTCATCTATGAACATCCTCCCAAGGATGTCACGGGCAACATACCAGATAGATTAGAATGGATCAATTGCAAGACATTAGTAGTCTTTGTGACACTAGAGGGGAAAGGTCCCCTTGTATGCTTTCCTTCGGCACAACCCTTACATACACCTTCATGATTATTTAGAAACTCGGGCATCCCTGTCACCACCTTCCTTACTTCGAGAAGGGCTTTGTAGTGAAGGTGTCCAAACCTTCGGTGCCATAGTTCAGTCTGTCGAATAGTATCACATGTCATTGCTCTCAGCGGACTTCCTCCAACCTAGTAGAGTGTATCAACTCTAAACCCAATTGAGATAGCTTCCTTGAAGCTCTTCTTCCACATGAGAACCTTTCCATCAGTGAATGCCACATTGAAACCTTTGTCTTCCATGGCCGATATAGACACAAGGTTCTTCTTCAAATTTGGTACATAGAGTACATCCTGCAAGTGGAGGACTTTACCTTGAGACAAGTGGAGGGTCACAGTCCCTGTCCCTTTCACGGGATATGTGGCATTATCTCCAAGGATAATTTCCAGATTATTATCCTTCTCAACCATATCAGAAAGTGCTTCCTTGAACCCAGTGATATGCCTTGAGGCACCACTATATATCAACCAGACATCCATAGTGTCGGGTGGGGATGCAACAGAGAGGGAAGATACAAGAATGTATTCATTTATTTGATCAACAACATGTGATTCCTCATACCTGGAGTTTCTTGACCTTTGAAAGGTTGATCATTTCCACTGGAGGGAGCCTTCCTCTTTACCTTGGATCTAGTGTTCCTTTGATTTCCATTCCTCCGGTTGTTGTTGTTATCATCACCATCAGAAAAATCCTTCTTGAAAGGACATTCTCTAGCATAGTGACCAGGCCTATGACAAGTGAAACACTTGCCCTTCTTTCCTTGGGTCCCTGCTTTTCCCTTGTTCTTTGGGCCACCAGAGTTCTTCCTTCTAGAATGAGCAACGTATGCAGCATTTCCTTCATTTCCATACTCCTTCATTCTTGATTTTTCTTGAACGCATCTTGAAAGTACTTCGTCAAAGTCAGGTATCACATTATTATTTAGAATGGTAGTGTTGAACACATGCCATTCAAATGAGAGCCCTCCAAGTGCGGTGACTACCATCTCTCGATCAACCATTGTCTCCCCAATAGCCAGCAGATTGTTTCTGATTTCAATCAGCTTCAGAAAGTATGATTGGACAGACTCATCCCTGCCTTTCTTCAAATTCTTCAATTGATTCTTGAAGAATAGTACTTGATTCACATTGTTGGCCTTGAACATGAGAATCAATTTATCATACATCTCTTTGGATGTGCCCAACTAAGAGATGTAGGCCACCAGGCTTTTATGAATGGATTCCCTGATCATTAGCTTTACTTTGATCTCCCCCTTCTTGTACTTTGTTTTGGCAGCAACAATAGCAGTGGATGGAGGTTCTTGGATTTTACCCTGCACATAGTCCATAACATCTTGGTCTTCCAATTTGAGATCCAATATCATCTTCCAAGCATGGAGGTCATCCTTTCCAGTCAATTTGTCATCCTCCTTGAAGCCATAGTTTGTGGAACCCATTATCCTCTCCAGTGGTTGCTACAAATAGGGCTTGTCTTCACCTCAGCTCCGATACCATGTAAATTTATGTAAATGTTCTATGCTTGATGCAACTTTACTTTTTACTACAACAATCACATAAACAATCAAGTAAAACGCTGATAGAACATACCAGAGGATCTACAAAAGACAACCCAGAAACAAAACAAATGTGGTGGTGAGTTACGGCGGTCAACACGATGCTTCAACCAACAAAGTCTCCTTGGTTAGCCAACCCAGCATGTGTCACAACAGCCCTCAAAGCAGTCACTTGGTCAACCCAAAGTCAACCTCAGAAAAGTCAATGTTGTCTAGAAAAGTCAACACAGAACAATAGCAAGAAAGTCAATGCAGCTTAGTCTTCGGTCAACCTTTTGACCTCGGTTCTTGTGCCAATGTGTATGGCCTTCCAAAAGTGAAGTCTCCACCAATTTTCAGCCTCTTTGGACCATGCGTTGGCCAAAGTCAACACTGCTCAAACTTGCTTGGAAACCCTAGCTGCAGTAAATTCGTCCTTCTTCCTGGCTCTAGTAATTCGTCCTTCTTCCCACGTGTGAACCGAAATTGCCTCCAAGGAGCTCATACTAAATCAAAAGAGGAGAAGATGTGTGATGAGATGAGTGAAATGATCCCCAACGTTGACTGTATATATATCCATCATTGAAGTGTGTGACTGTTAAAATTGGACAACTAGGTCCAAACTCTAGGTTGTGCTGCTCAGATGACAATCCCAATATTTTTATTGGATTCCTCTTTCGGAGAGGTGTAAGATTGATCTAAAGATCATCTTGATCGGATGAGCAGAACATGTACTTTGAATTTATTCCACTTATGTGCTAGGTCGGCCTAGAATAAAATATAGACTTAAATGTCTTAAAGGACGTGTCACACACCCCCAAAGATTCCTATATATTGGAGAGACTTAGATTTCATTTGACACACATTTTTGTGGAGGTATTCTCTCTCTCTGGATAGCGTTGGAGTTGTGATATATATGCACTGTTCTTTGTTTGGGTTGTTCTGGGTTATGTGTGACACGCTTGGCTAAATTATTTATTGGAGACTTTGCTTGTAGAAGCATCCTGCTGATCGCCGTAACGCCACCATTTATTATCTCTGTTTTGGCTTGTCTTCTATCGATCTATTACTATGTTCTATCTACTTCAGTATTGTGTGCCCTAATATGAAATGGCATAGAACATATGCATAAATTAACAGTGACACATCTGCTAGGGGTGTAAAACCTTAAGGCCGACCTGCACATTTTTGAAATTATTAAAAATAAATTCAAAATAAATGTTCTGCTCATCATATTAAGATCAATTTTATATCGAGCTTACACCTCTCTGAAAGAGGAACCCAATAAAATATTGGTATCTTCATCCGAGCATCACAACATGGAGTTTGGACCTAGTTGTCCAATTTTAACAGGCTTGAAACAAGCGCCATGTGCATGGTATGAAAAACTAACTGAACATCTTCTTCAGTTAAATTATAAGCATTTTGGCCTAGCTGATGCAACTATTTTTGTTAAGAAAGTTGGAAGATCAGTTGTATATTTAGTTGTATATGTTGATGATTTGATGATCAGATGAATATATATCATCTATTAAGAAGGAATTGAAAAATGTTTTTGAGATGACAAATGTAGGTTTACTTCATTTTTATCTTGGAATTGAAGTTGATAAGGAACCACAACATATTTTCATCTCTCCTAAGAAATATGTTGGAAAGTTATTGAACAAATATAGTATGATGGATTGTAATCCTAATTCACTCCAATGGAGCAGAATTTGAAACTCACTTTAGAAAAAGACAAACCGTTTGAGGATCCAACAAAGTACATGCAACTTGTTGGAAGTTTGATTTTTTTATCTATTACTCCTCTTGATATAACCTTTGTGTTGGAATACTTTCCAGATTTATGCATCATCCTTGTGAGGGGCATTGGGTAGCAACAAAAAGAGTTTTGAAATATTTAAAAGGAACCCGAACTTATGACATCCAATATTCCAAAGTTTTAGACTTCCATCTTGTTGGTTATTCATATTTTAATTTTGATGGAGATAAGGAGAATGGAGTCTCTACTTTTGGTTATTTGATGAATCTTGGATCAAAAACTGTCAGTTGGAGATCACGCAAGAAATCTATTCCCGTTGATTCTACCACCGAGGCCAAATATGTTGCAGCAGCATAAGCCACTAAGGAAATCATTTGGCTTTGGAAAATACTTGAAGATTTGTAGGAGAAAACAAAAAGCTTCAACTCATCTATTTGTCGACAACTCTTCTGCAATTCAATTGGCCAAGAATCCAAAGTTTCATGATCGAACCAAACATATCAACACCTAGCATCATTTGATTCAACATCATGTATAGGCAAAAAAAATCATCTAACACATTGTCAAACTTCAGAAAAAATTGCAAATATCTTTACCAAAGCATTGGGGCGTGAAAAGTTTGAAAAGTTTAGATCTTTACTTGGTATGTCAAATGTCCCTTCAAATTAAGGGGGGAAATGTTGTAATCCTTTGGGATTTTGTATATAGTTATGATTAGGAAATAGATTAGGTATTTCCAGTATTTTTTTAGTTATGGAGACATAAATGTCTGTTGCAATTCTGATTGTATAAATGTCATCTTTAGTGATTAATAAACACATTGCAGAATACTCCATTTACCTCATGGAATTCTGCATACTCATACAATAGAATGTTCCATGGCAGGGGATTGGAATGCTTTATTAAGGAGTGTTCCATGGGCAAGGGATTGGAATAATTTATTAAGGAATTTTCCATGGGAAAGGGATTGGGATACTTTATTATTCGAAGTCAACAATGACTCTCCAAAACAATAGGCTCTCTCGGACTACAACATTTTAATAGGAATACATTGTTTCAAAACTCCCTATCTTTATAAAACCGTCCTCATTAAGATAAAAATTACATTTACAAAATCTTTTATTTTGATTTCATTATTAACAAACAAATTGGAGGAAGATGTAACTCATTGTTTATGGGAATGAGGAAATAATCTGTGTGCGGGAAGAGACTCTAGATTTGGATAGAACATGGAAACAACACTTCCGGATGGTTTCACTTCTCTAGTTCGATACAATATTGGGTGCCATATGCTCGACTACAAAGGTGATTGCCCAGCTGACTCACATCTAACCTCTTTGGTGACCCAAAAAAAAACTAATGTTCATTTCTCACCTTTTTTATCAATTTGAAATTTATCTCAATAAATTTCGAAATTGTCTTTGTTACAACAAAAAAATCCCAATGCATGTATTTTCTTTGAATTCATACCTTTATACTGAAGTCCTAACTTTGGACATTTTGGTCCCCGAAATGGTTTTCAAGTCTTTACATATCAAGCTTTAAGCATTTTAAGCTAGTGTTAAGAACATTTTATGAAGCTAGGACTAATCGCATGTTGGTTATGACTCGCTGAATGAACACTTAGCTTTAAATGTGAATGAAATCATTAATGGAAGGGAAAGGAATAATTGTGTAATCAAGAGAAGGGAAATGAGTAGTTGCGTAATCAAATTAAAAAGATGTTGAGCAAGATTTCTCATGCATACCTTTTCTTTTATTTTTTTAAAATTAATTAAGTTGAATTAAAATAATTACTTTTTTAAAGTATTATTATATTTATAGTTAAAATTCTAATTTTTTGATAGAATTGAACATTTCCATTTTTTATAGGGTTTTTTTTTTTTTTTTTTAATCACATGGGTTGTTTTTTTATTCCGAAAGTGCAAATTACATTTCTTTGTTTCAACAACTTGGTCTTGCAATCTCAAACAAACCGGCCTTGTGGATATTCTCTCAAATCCTCTTATAGTCTTCCTTTGTACTTCAGTCTCCTGAGCCAATGTGGTTTTCCTCTGAGCTTAAATATCTCAAGCCATTCTCACTAGAGAAAATTACTTTCCCTTCTTGTGTCTTTACCTCTTCCTTAGGCTTCTTTTATATTCTTCGTTAAGCCCAAATTACTAACCCTAATCTTCCTTTTTTAGAAGATCTTGCAGATCAATTATTGAGATCATTTACAAGTCACTTAAATCATAAAATTATTTATCCTTAGAAAATAACTTAACAGTCCACAAAAATTTTAATTTTTTGTTGATCGAAAAAACTTCTTTCTATTATCCAAATATGGTTGATTACATTGTGGAAACTTGTGGTTGTCCCCGCTTCACTCCTACCTGATTTTTTAGTGAGGAGAGCTAGACAAAAACATAAGAGATATACCTAGTGATTGCATATTTCCCATGGACAAAGTGGCCATATATACCAAGAAAAGGCAAAATTACTACACAACCTGCCGATTTCATATTATGGAGGGGGGTTTTGAGCTTGATTACCTGGGTTAGATGGATTCCAATGATCTTCATGTATATGGAAGTCAATATGGGTCGGGCGTGATTCCATTTCGTCCATTCTTTCATTGTTGCAATGTTGAATTCGTCTCATGGTAGCAGTTTTTCTAGGATCATAGTTTGACTGAATTGCACATCATTGATGTAAGACACCATCTCGTTTCGATCCTCGTATCTATGCTCCCATAGAATGTCCAGGTTGGCCTAGATACCACAATGCTATTCCACAATTATCTCCAAAGATGGTGGTTGCACCACATGGCCCAAGGATGAAGTTGGGGTGTGGGTGACCTCTCCTTCCCCGACGACACCTTCCACCTCCTCCTCATTCATTTCCATCCCCCTGTCAACCTGTGCGCTCGAATTCCCATGAATACCACCTCCAAGGCAAGGACGTCCCCACTGTCAAATCATCATAAAATCTCGACCCCGACGACCTCTTTGTCGAGACCACAACCTACTGACAGAGTCTCGACTGCTGACCCCCTTCAATGGTGACCGCTAAGACCACCCTTCCTTTTGGCTCAACGCCACAGCCAAAATGAAGAAGCTAGTGGGTAAGCTGCTGGCTAAGGTGGATCAAATAATTCTTGTGCAGTCCCTTCCCATATCAACAAGCGGTGAGGTGGAAGGAAATGACAACAAAGAAGGAAAATATAGACCCAAGCCTAGACACCTATGCCTATCAAGACCTTCACCGACCACACACGAAACCCACACTACCTAGAAAGGGTCCCAAGAGGAGAGGGAAAGCCACCAAGAGAGATGCTCACTTCAAATTTCTAAAACTGCGACTGATCAACCAGACACCCTCACAAGATTATAAGGAAAAACAAGATGATAACTTGAGAGATTTGTTGTTACAAACAACACATAACCAAGAGAAAATGAACTATTCAACCCACAGCTAAAGAAACCAAGCATCTAGGATAAAGGTACAAGCAAAAATGGGAGACTGATCACCGCCCAAAAGAATGTTGAGGCGAAAGAGAAAAATCCACCTCTGCCACACACTCGTCTTCTCGCAAATTAGAAGCCAAATGAACACATCCAAGACTGGGGGAGAAAACAAGAATCTTAGAAGACCCCACTCGCATAATGAAATTCTTTCAAACCAAATTACTGTTGAAATGAAAATCCAAAAGACGAAGTTTCCCTACCCATTAGGGGAATTTGAGGTCTAAAATGGGCCTGCTAAGGAAATTATAAAACAATAGTGGAAATAATAAAATAAGATTTGATTACATATCAAATTTTAGAGGGATAAAAGAAACAACTACTTTTTCAACTCGTATTTGGAACTTATCTCCCTAATTTTTTACTCAAATTTTGAGCAGGAATACTCGTTGGATGCAAAATTTAATTCTACATCCAAGGAGTACCCATGTTGCATACTTTTGATGGACTCTTCTACACTAAAAATCAGAAATACATGAAAAACGTGATTGCAATCACATTTTTTCATGTATTTCTCATTTTTCGTGTAGCAGGGTCCATTAAAAGTATGCAACATGGGTACTCCTTGGACGAGGAATTAAATTTTGCATCCAACGAGTACCTCCGCTCGAACTTTGAGAAAGCCCTTAAAAAGATAAGTTGAAAAATTAGTTTTATTATTTTATTATATTTTAATATTTTAACTTTTTTACTCCAAAAATGGTGAATCATCCCCCATGGTTGACATCATCATCTTGAATCCTGTTGGTTCTCATAAAGTTTATTTTGGTTGTACATTTTTCTTAGGAGGTCCATTTTAGACCTCAAAATTCTCCTAATGCAATATACAACGATGCAGAAGCATGCATGGAGAGAAAAAGTGCCTAGATCCCATGTTGTGGGTTTTCTTTCAGATTCTAGCCTGCCAACCACAAGACCCTCTCCCAATTAGACCCAGTTACACAGAAAAATATTAAAGGTCTACAAGGTGCCCCAGAGTAGCACCATGCAACATTCTCATTGACACACTCTCCTCTCAACATGTGGCACATTTCATAGATTCAAATTATACCCATCACCATTCCACCCCAAAGCCAAATACTCCAACCTACCTTGAAACTGATTCAGTGTTGATCTGAAGCGCTCTGAAATGTACCACATCACATACAACAACGTCTGCATGGTGTGATTCGTAACACTTCTTGAATGCCTACTACCGCCTTCCATCACCCCCATAAGGGAATAATTCACAATAATTAATTGACTTTAATCATTGTATTTTTCTTAAGTTAGACTTAGGAAAAACAACATAAATCACTTACTCCATCAAGAAAGCACCTGAAGAGGCAATGAATCATCTTTCACATACTAATACACAAATCATACGTCGAAGACCTTCCTAAGCTGCCCTCTTAGGAATGAAGGAATTATCCACCATGCCTAGCTTACCTCAGTACTTCACAAACTTCCCTCTCACTAGAGGGTTAGTGAGGATATTTGTGACCTACTCCTCTGTGGAAATGTATTGTAATCTCACAACACCTTTTTGGACCCTATCTTTTATGTGTTAAAATTTGGGGCACCTTTGGGATGAATTTCCCCAAGATAAATCCAATTACCCCCAAGAGAAGCCCATATACCTCAAGTGAAACCATCTTTCCTCAAGGAATAATTCAAATTGGTTAAAGGAAATTATTATTATTAATGTGTTCGTAGCATTCCTCCTTGACGTGACAACTTTATTTGGGCAAGTAATCGTCAAGGTATTTGGTAAATATATTTTAAATATATTATTAAGTATAAATTGAAAGGGTTTTCATCAAGTCAACTTTACTAAATGAAGGGCCACCTTGCCATGTAAGAGACCCCATGGCTCCTCCATATTCTAGTATAAATTAAGAAGTATTGAGCTCATTCTCCATCACAAGTCCGTTGCAACCTTGAAGAGAGTCTTCTGAGGTATTCACAAGCTTGAGAAGCCCTAGCCAAAATGGAGAAGAGATGGTTTTTGGTGTGTTATAAGCCATTTTTTCGCATATGGTCAATAGGCCTACAAACTGGATCAAGAAACATCGGTGAACACCTTGTTATCATCCTTACACAAAGTCCTAAGCATGAGTCTTCCAAATCCCCAAGTTTTTGATATGACTGCTTCAATTTTTTTTTTTTTAAGGCCCAATGCACCTTGGCCCTTTAGGGACCTGCATTCAGCAACATGTTGCTCCATTATGCACTTGTGTTGATTAAAAATAGGTTATCCCTTGTTGGGGGTGCATTGATTCTTTAAATTCCATGAAAAATAAAAAGAATCCCAAAATTTCCTCTTCTGGAAGCTTCTAGGAGTTGTTTCAACCATTTACCTTGGATAAGACCTTCGAATATTATCTAATCCTACCTTGTAGATTTCACCTCTTATACCTTTAGCTTATCCTCCCATCAAGAGTGAATCTCAATCCTAGATTGGTAAATGGATAAAAATTCCTAAAACACCACCCTCTCCTATAAATCCACAACCATGTACAACATCAGGGTTGGCTTTTGGACACTGATTGTGCCCTCATGTTGCTTCATTGCATCCAAGAGAGTCATCATATTCATGCATTAGGATAACATTGAGGTGTGATTTTTGACGAGGAAGGAAAAGTCAACTTGGGGAGATATCTTCAAGATCAACTACTATTATTGGTTGTAAACTCTCTCTTTTTCATATTAATCCAAGAGTATATTGTTTTCCTACATATGTTATGTTATGTTTACATTCATATGTTTCAATTTTTTTGTTGATCCATGGAATAGAGTAATTAGATAATGCTAAATAGATTTTGTAGATCTTTGGCTTGTTGTGATTGTATGTGCATGTTCTAATTATAGCAATCAGAGTTACGATTGGAGCTTACAAGACGAGAGGAGAGTGAAGCTTGCGACATATTCCAAGTAAGTTTCTTTCCTTTCTTCAATTTCTCTAAGGATAACTTTATATTCTTTTCTTTTCTGTTGTTCTAGACCAGTCCACTAGGTTTAGGGAAGATACTTCTTTCCGCAGTCATATATTCCGCATAACATGGTGAATTTTCTTGTGTCTGTTCTTAGATGAGTTAGGGAAATTTCAAGGCGAGTTGAGAGGGAGTGTCCTATGTATGTTTTTTGGTGCATTTCTCTTAAAGAACAAGGGCCAAAGTTTATATGTATTGCAAGTAGGGCCGAGCCCCTATAGTCTCATGTTTGGAGGGTTGTAAGGGCTATCTTGGAGGGTTGAGTCATGTCATATTGTTGGCCGAGTTTGGAGTCATTTTTGGGCAATGCTCTCAGCATGGTTTAGGGGAAATTTCTCTGTGTGATAGTTGTGGAAGGTTCTATGTATTATAGAGAGACATCAGTTTGTTGTGGAAGGGTCGAGAGGCCCTATGAGCTCGTTTAAGTTCATATTACCCTAGTACTATAGCGCTGTAATATTATGAGGACACCACAAAAATTTATGGAGTCTTGAGGCCCAAATTAGGGCTGAAAGGAAGCCCTAATGAGGGTCGAAAAATCCCAAGTACATGTGCACAAGGCCAAGGTATTTGAAGGATGAATTTTGTTTTTCCCATGCAAGATATGTTGACCTTCACTGTTTGGTATTTTGCATAAGTGGAGTAGATCCTAGTTGATTAGATTGTATGCCAACAATGTCGAGGGTTATTAGAGAGCTTCTAGAAGAGCCCTTGTACAATGATCAAGGAGGAAAATTTATCATTATGTATAGGAATTTTTGTGGAGCACTAAGAATGGACCTTTGAATGAGTTAGTACATTGAGTTGCAGAAAGGCCTTCTCAGTGATGTATGAAAATATTACTATCTTCAGTAACTTATGGCAGTGATATCTAAGATATATGATAGTGGCATCTGGAAGTAATACATATGTGAGAGTGATATCTATGCTTATGGTGGTGATATTTATGCTTATGGTAGTGATATATGACAATAATATATGGCATTGTTCTCATGATAGAGATATATGAAAATCACCTTATGACTATGATGTATGGTAGTGTTCTTATGAAAAGTGATGTGTGGTTGTATTCTCATGTCAAAGATGTATGACAATGACCTCCTAACAGTTATCTATAGTAGTGATATGACATTGATGTATGGCGTATGACAATATTGAAAGATAATGATTCTTGTACTTATGACAATGATATTTGATAGTGATATGACCATGATATATATTTGTGGTACATTTTCCCATGATAATAATTTATATTCTATTTGAGATAGGGACCTATGCTACTTACAATGATTTAAAGGAAGCCCTATCAAAGGTCTTGTGAATGCTTCCTTGAAAGACATGTTTGTTTCCATCTTATGAGGATCTTGAATGATCCAGGGTTGGCCCTAGAAATCCTATTGTGTTTGATGTTGAAAGTATTGTGTCTCATTACTATTTTACATTGTATCTCATTTGAACCTTTGATGATATCTAAGAAGAAGAAGAATTGATTTTGGGTTTTCCCCCTTATGGGGTTTTGCCCTAGTCTCCGACCTAAACCTTAGTGTCTCTATTGTGCATGTTTTTCGTCTATTGTTCCTTACTATTCCGTTGCATTAATTATGTTGATGTACTCTCTATATAATTTCTTATGATAATATGGGGTGAATGTAATCTCAAAAAATGTTGAAAATGCTTAAAAATGCAATTATCTACAACATAAAACTATCTAGCCCTAAAATTAACATGGTATCAGAGCCATGCTAAAGAAAAGTCACTGAGATCACCCCCATGTAGACACCTATGATGGAGTTCTTGATCAAGCAGAGTGAAGATGTTGGAGACCTAAAAGAATACTAGGGTTTGAAGGAAACCCTAGGGAGGCTTTGTTTTTAAATAAAGGTTAGGGTTTGGGAGAAAACCTAGGAGTGGCCCTGGATATGGAAAATTCCTAGGTTCTATAGCATTGGAACCCTAGTGTGATTCATAAATTTTATGATATGATATGATTCAAGTGATAAATTCAATTCCTATGGCATATTCATAGTAACCCTAGATGGGTCTATCTCCCTATAGGAGATGGCATGATGCAGATCCAAAGGTCATCATATCCATTGATAGTTGGGCTTGGCTGACAATGAAGGATATTAAGGATACATGTGGTGTTCAAGAGAAAGCAATTCTTATTTTGCAGATGACATTGTCATATGGTTGATCAAAAATGGTACATCATGGATAAGGAGCTAGGATAAAGAGGGAGTTAATAGCTTCCTACAATATTCATTAAAGTTAATTAATTTTAAAACTTATTTTATTTTGTGACATTATTCTTATTTAAATTAATTACTATTTATTCTACCTGCATGAGTGATTAGCTAACTAAATGCTTCTTTCCATGATTTCTCGAATGATGATGTGATCAAGAAAAGCAGATCCATATTGAGTATCATCAAGATGAAGAGCAATGTATGAAGAGTTAGCTCCAAGAGGGAGCTGGTGTAGGAAAATGAAGGAGCCACACTCATATCTAGAGGAGAAAGACAACCCTGCTTCATCTTCATGTACACTTTTATTAAGTTTATTTACTTTTTTATTTTCTATTGTTTTGGGGTCAACAGACACATCATATGGATGTAAAGTCCTTAATATCATTAAGGAGTATGTAAAGCCATCCCATGATCAAAGTGGCACTGGAAAATGGATAAAAACTGAAACCTTGCAGTAAGGATTTTAGTCTCCCAGGTTTGAATATGACTAAAGAGGCTTCCTATTTAGAGGGAGTAGACTATCAGATTGGATACAAAAATTAGATGAAATATTGAAAGAAGTATTTCCTTCATGCAAGGAGCATTCTAGATGACAAATATGAAAAATATTTAAATGGCTAGTGCATCAATGATAAAAGGACTTTTATAAGATCTTAGAACTTATTGCCAAATAATTTATTATCAGATATATGGAAGCATACTTGGAGTTTCCTGAGGGCTTTAAGACACATGAGAAGGTGACTCATGATTGTAGATTTAAGAAAGATCCATATGAACTCAAGATAGTCCCCTTGTGTTTGGTAAGCTTGGATTGATGAACATCTAATGCAAATTCCAACCTCTCTTCAAGGTTGAAGGTGCGCCTTTTATTTTTGGTTTTATATACGATAATAGTTTATTTCTGAGAGGAATAGATCATTTGATCCACTTCTTGAGATTAGAAGTGTATATGATGAGGAATTCCTTGTCAAGGGAAGTATGCTATCAGATAATTGACATGATAGATTACAATAAAGCAATTGAGAGAGTCCTCTTAAAATTCAAATTTGACGGATCCCATGATTGCAGGAAACTACATGAATCCTTTCTTTGTAGTGTGTACGCTAAGCTAGATAGATCCTGGACATGTATATTGAGATGTTGCAAATATGGTATTGAAATACCTATTGTTGGATCAGAGGGGTCTTGACCCAGGTTCAAAGTTAGCCGCACACCAACAAAACCCTCTATTACCGACCCTTTCAGCAACAGCCTGCCGCACAGATTACAGTCTCACTGGAGGCAATATTGGGGGATGTCTGAACCAGGTTTCTGCATCTAGAGGGAAAATGGAGTGTGGATATACTGCTAAACTTCTATTTATGCTTATTTTGAACTGCGCGGATGCATCTATATACTTTAACAACTTATACTTCATTCATCAATAAATATTTGTGCGCACTACACCTTCATCATTAAAACACAACATCAAGCATATAAATAACTTCAAAATACAGATAATGAATAGATTCCCACATGTAAACATAGAGATGCCTTCAAAACTATTTTCTTTTATTATGATAAGTCTCTTTAGTACATACACTTCTTCGACCTGCGTACACAACTGCAAGTGGTCTACGCACAAAGCTGCATACTTTTCAAGGCCTCTACGCACACAGCTGCAGAGCCTTCCCTTAGGCCCAAAAAAGACTTAGAAACAAATATTCAACTGCTCGTGCTCATCAACAATTCATTCTACATACTACTTCGACACAACATTACATTTGTTTATATAGCATTTGCATCGACTCAAAACCATGGTTCACATACCATGTGAAGACAAAATAATACTAAACTCTTTACTCGTTAAAAAATGAGGGGCTTCGACCCACCCTGAAGCCCCTAAACACTGCGCGAAGGATTTAACTTCGTGCACTCCACTTCTCAAGCTGCAGAACCTTTTGACCAAAAATAAACCAAGTTGGGACATGCCCAACAGGCCCCCAACACTCACATGTGACTCGTCCTGAGTCACTCAGCTAGTGCACCTCGAATCATATCTGCAATGTTGGTGTAGGTTGTCTTCCTAAATCATCTCTGCAAACTGCTTCTCTTCTTGGAACACTTCCTCTACTAACTTCTTAGTCATCGGTCCAATTGTCTTCTAAAGCACGTCTTTCTGCCTCTGCTGCATCTCTTTAAGCTTTCCATCTACTTTCTGAGACAACTGAATGGCCTCATCCTACCATGGCTAATTCCTTGCTATGAGTCATCTCTTTCCTTTGCAAATCCTTGATCTGGATCTATAGATTTTTCCCTTCTGTGATCTGAGTGAGGCGTTGCGCAGGTGCTAAGGTCCTCGCAGTTGCCCAAATCTTGTCCAACTGCTTCTGCATTTCTAGCACCTCATCTTCAATTTTCAGAATGTTTGGATCCTCCTGCATCGAGGTCTAAATCCCCATGGTGTCATCTAACAACCTGCCACAATCCTTGAATGTGGTGGAGATGCCTTCCAGTGAGGTTTTTAAGGTCTGCTTTCTGCTGCTTTCATAACTCCGGCAGTGTGGTTGGATGTAGCCTAGGTTGCATCTCAGTGATCTATACTTGGTACTCAAACTTGAGCTTCTCCATGTTTTTCTTTGAATCCTTGATTGCGAGGGCGAGCTTCACAACCTTATCTGTTGGGGCTTCCTCTGTGCGGTACTTGATGTCCGGAATCTTGCTGCAAGTCTTGCCTATGGAATCATCGAGCTGCTTGTGTTTTTTCCACTCCTCATCCCTCTCCTTTATTACTTGATCCAGTTCCTTCTTTATATTTTTGTTGTCCTTTTCCACGTGTTCATTTTCTATGCATTTGCGCATAATTTTCCCTGCAAGTATGTGTGCGGAGAAGCACACCGCTGGGTCATTGATAGAACTGATGTCATATCCCCTTGACTTCTTGACCATACCATATTCTGTCTTCATTTCATCGAAGACTACCTTATCTTGACTCTTATCCACGAAATCCTCAGTGGGGTTCTTTCCCTGGTATGGCAGCGCAATTATTCTCCTAATAAACATCTCATCTATTGGTATCCTCTCTCCCAGTCAGAGGGATCCGTCATGCACCAAAGCAAGTAGCTAGCGAACAAAAATGGTGTTGATATTACTTTGCTCGAAGTGTGGCACATTCAACATATTTAACAGTCCCGCACTCTGCAATCCTTTAGCCCACTTTTGAGGCTCCAACTTGGGGAATTTGGTCTCTGGGTAATAAACTTGATGTAGGTATCTATTAGGCACAAATTGTAGATACTTACTTCTATCATTAAAATCTCAATCCTCCATCTTCAGCTATTACACTTTCGCCAATGGTTCTCCTTTAAAAGATACATCTTCGGGCAACAATGGTGTGAATATACCAGACTTCACATTATTAGGGTCTTTCACTTTCTTAGCACCTGACTTCCTTGGCGGTATATAAGGGGGTAGCCTAGAGATATCTTCTACAACCTCTGCTCTGCTTCCATGTATTCTCGTATCTCTACTTCCGGGGCCTTAGTTTCTTCCTCACTGTCTTGAATTTCCATTGGTTGCTTTAGTTTCTTATCCGTTCGTTGTTTTATCTGCTACTCCTTTGTCGTTTTATTGCACGGGGATTATCTCACTCTAGGGGTCACAACTAGCCTCTTGACCTGCTTTTTATTTGGTGGTGCTTCTTCTGTGGTTGTGGGCTTTCGCGGCGACCTCGAACCTGTTACGCTTGGTGTGGTGGCTGTCACGATTCTTGTTAATTTCTTCTTGATAAATTCACTGGAAATCTCATCAAAACCCCTCTCCTACATACAATGAATAGCTCTGTTCTCACTTAGACGCAAATTTACAATTCAAATTCTCAGGAAGAAAAGTATCAAAATTTGGAGCGATATACTATTTTTATAAAAAAATTGAATTTCAAAACCCATGATTTTCTTCAGATTTGGCTCATTTAATGTAGATATGGCACTAGATTAAACCAGTTGTGCTCAATAAATGCACTTCCCCCACTCCTTTTAACGGAAACTTCCATTTCCCGTTAAAATTTTCTTTCCAACGGTCATTTTTCCAGTGAACTTTGACGACCCTTCCCATGTGTCACAATAATTTCACCCTTGTCTCAATTCTGTCGGACTTTGACGTGCCCCTGAAGATCATGCAATGATCTTCCTTCGATGCAACTCTTCCTGACTTTTCCATACCCCTGAATATCGCGCAATTCTCTTCCTTTCGGTGAAGCCCCTTTCTCCATAGTAGTTTATAGTCCAGTTCCTTCTTTTGACTGGATGTGGCACTAAGAATTTCCCCTTTTCCTTCATCAGTGCGAGGTTCCAGGGACATAGTTGTCCATGTATATCATCAGTCTGCTACCATTCACATGTCCTGACATCAACTAACCATCCAACTTCGTGAGCCTAACTGTTCCTCCATCAGAGGCGTGCTTGAGGATATATGGTCCCAACCAATGTGTTTGGAAATTTCTTGGGAACTTCATGAATTTTCTATCATACAACAGTACAAGGTCTCATTCCTTGAATGTATTCTGCTTGATATGCTTGTCATGCCAAAAATTTTCCCTTGCTTTTTGTACTTGCTGATGATATCCTACAATAAATTTGTCTTCTTCAAAAGCAAGCAATTGCTCCATCATTTCCTCCATTGTATCACGGTCTACCATGTCTATGGCAGCTGCAATTCTCAGACTAGAAAAATATACTCCATAGGCATGACTGCTTCTTGTCCATAGACCAACCTGTTAGCCACCCATAAAAATCTGTCATATCAGATGGTGGCTAAATGATGTTGGTTAGCCTTCAAGAAACAATTTCATTACTAAAATTGCTGATACTTGAAGAATTTTGATAATATCCTATCCTTGGATAATATTCACTACTGTTTCCCTTCAGAACTCAGAAATCCTGTTGATTTCCAAAGCCAAAATACTGCTGCAAAACCCCTTTTTTCCCTTCCTTCTCCTCAAAACTAACCTCCTCTTCTATCCCTCCATCCCCCATGAAAACCCCACAATTTCATGATTCTTCCTCTTTTCCCCTTCATAAAATCCATTTCATAAAGTCTAAGACCCCTTCTTAGCCTTATCGGAACCCTCAATTTTCTTTCAAAAACCATAGAAAACGCATATTTTTCTATGTTCTGGGCTTAAGCCCCCTCGGGCTAAGCCTCTAACCCTCTTCGTTCGTGCGCCCGAGCGCCAGAACCAACTGCTAAACCCGTCGGACGCTTATCCTTTCCAATAATATTTCTCCGCCCAAAACATTAAAAAACCTTTGTAAATCGTGTTTTTTGGGTTTAAATTCATTTTCAAAAATCTTCCGCCCGTATAAATTATGGAGCAATCTCCACCGTCGATCTGCTCCGTAGATCGGACGGTGCGGAGCGCAACTTACCATGTGGTCCCCACGGTTCGTACTTTAATCTCCACTGTCGATTTGCTCCGCAGATCGGACGGTGCGGAGCGCGCCTTCCTGTGGACCCCCCCCATCCATACGCTGTTTTCCGAAACCCGCGTGGTTTTTTTCGCACTGCCTTCGGGCAAAAGGCTGTTTTCCCTCGATGGCCAGCGATTCCATACACCTGTCACCACGTGTCCCTTGTACGATTTGAAAACCGCAGTGCAACCGTCGTCCATCGCGCGTTATAGTCCGGACCAGGATGCCCCGCGAAATGGATCTCCACCGTCCAATCTGGACCCGCTCATCCGACGGCTATCGCTCTTCGAAAGCGCCCGATGTATAACCAAAGTTCCCGCGCGATAAACCAGCCATCGTACCGCGGAAAATAAATCTCCGCTGTCGATTTGATCTGCAGATCGACGGCTCATATTGCATCGCCGATTCCGTTGCCCAGTCAACAATTCCCCACCGCTGACTTTCCATTGCCCACTCCCGACCATCGATCTCTGCGCGATCGACGGCTCTGATCGAACTCTTATATTCTGCCTCCCCTTTGACTCCATTTGATCAATCCTGACCGTTGGATGATGCCATCCAATGGCCACGCTCCCTCCATATGCCTCTGCAGCAGTTAACCAGTAAATGCATGGATTTTATAATGTTTTATTTGTATTTTTCAGGGATTAATGTTCTTTTGCTATGTTCGAAAACGATTCGAAAGAAGAGGGTGACGACTCTCTTGATTTCGGTTTATCAAAGGAAATCGACCACCGGGTTTAAACTTCACATCTATCAATGTTTCATGAACCATTAATACATTACAGACCCTGGTCAGCCCTGCGCAACAACAAGAAAACATGGATTAAACACAGAGGAAGATTATCAGTGCTGAAGACCAAGAAATTATCAGAGCAGAGGATTAATGGATTGTTTACGGGAATCATGGCCCAAAAGATCATTATAAACCTAATACTCGGGTTAAAGCAGAGTTCAAAAGCAGATCCAAAAGGTTTCACTGACAGGAAATCCTCCACCGCCTTGAATTGAGGCAAATTGATCCCTCGAGCTACCACGGCGTCACCTGTGCCTCAAAGTTTTCAATCAGGAGCTGAATTTATTGATCAGGATCAGATATTTTTCCTCGACGCAGCCGAAGAATTTATTTCTGCCAGGGACTTCAATGTAAAGAATATCTGCAGAGTTACTTTGACGCCACACAGTGCCTCAAAGGTCAACAAAACTCCTACCAAGCTTGAAATCATTATGAAAATCATTTAATACAGAGGATATGTATGTAAGTCTCCTCATTTGAGCTCCTCAAGGGCCAATGAGCCATTTAATTCTGTATTAATTGTAATTGAGATCTTTTATCAGATCTCACCTCCTCATCCTTCTATATATACTACAACAGAAGATGAGTGAGCGTTGGTTGTTGTTTGATTACAAGTTGTAACACTGAAACTCTTAGAACAAATATACAAGTCTGTTGAAGTTGAAGAAAAAATTGAAGTCTTGGATGTCTTGATGATGTTGTTGCATGCTTGTTCCTGAGAAGGCTCTATCACTGGATCCATGAGCTTGGTTTTTGGTGAAGTATTCTAACTGTTTAATGTCTTCTCCTGTTTTCATTATGTTCCATAATTTCTTACTACAGTAGGTTGAAAGTTTTAGGCTAAGAAATGACTCGTGGAAGCACCTTAGACCTGTTCATCCTTCACTGTTTTATTTTTTCTTCTGTTGAAGTATTTTAGAGGCTTTAAAATTTCTCTTAAATCTTCATGCTTGTTTATTTCCTTAATAGCTCAAATAGTTGGTTTTAGCATGATTTATGGTTCTCCCTGCTTGTCTGCTATCACTTGAAAGCTGTTATTGAAGTCTCCCTTTGAAGTACCATTGTTTTAAGTTAATCAAAGAGGTCGGTTTTGATCTTGCCCTTTGCTATTGCTTGAACAGTTGTTTTGAAGGTCTTTATAGTTGTAAGCATAGATGTTATTTAGGTGTTCCCTCTTCTATGACTGCAATTATCAGTGAATCTTTTATGTTTTCTAAGTCCTTTAAAATAAAATCTTTGAGGAAATAGGGAGTTCCCCGAATCTTAGATTTCATTTTAAAAGTTGTCTTGAAGTCATTATTTGCTTAAAGAATGTCTGTGGAATTTATGGTTAGCCCTGTCTATCAAATATTTCTTTATTGTTAAGTTATGTTTTCAAGTTCCCTTTGTTGAGAATTAAGTTTCTCTTTCCAAAACATTAATGTCCATCTCATTCCAAAACAAAGGATCCTGTGGCCAAGTTAGATTTTCCCTTTGATATCCCATATCCCTTGAAGAGTTTGTCATGACCTTATTTTGACTCCATTGCCCAATGAACCGGATATTTCCTCTTTCTGTCTATCTTTCCTAGACCTTTCATATTTTGCTGTATCAATTCAACCCAACCAAACAAACATCTGCACGTAATAACTAGTCTAAAATCCATAACCAAAGCAAACAATATAAACCTTTGCAAACAAATATTTGAGAGATCCCTCTCTGAGAACAGGAGGACTAGATCCTGGAACTCTAAAGATTGGTTCTGATGTTGCCTTGTCTTTTGATTTGCCAAACTGTCAAAACACAAGAGACCAACATAATGGCGATCACGGTGGGACATTGTTGAGTTAGCAATAATCTAAGTACCCTTCAGGACTCCAGAAATCCCTTATTTCCAAGAATATCCAGTGATTATTAGCCACCTCATCGCCACCAACATAATGGGGATCACGGTGGGACCTACTGAGAATTAGAGGTTTCAAAACCTTTCTTTAAACTTTCAGGTCCAGTATAACATGAGTAACTTTCTTCAAGCACTACCTAACAAATGGTAATCATGATAGGACTTAATTGAATCAGTGACAAACTAAGTAACCCTTAGGATTCCTTTTAACCCTTATCAAACCTTGAAGGAACCAATTACCAAGCCATAAGAGCAACTATGTTTATTTGAACACCTTAGCTAAGTGCAAAATCAGACTTAGAACACTCTCTTAACCTATAAAACCAAAATAACTCAGAAAAACCCAAAAAAATTTCAATTTTGGCTTCATAATAAACATGGTAGTGGACCATAAAACCTTTTACCTCCTTAGGAGCTAAAAACTTCCACTTTGTAGTAAAACACTCATTCTTGTATATCACTTACCTTGGTTGTGTTTTACCTTATACTCTTAGACAGAGTCTGGAAAGGGCTAGGTAGCCTCCGGATCTCATCCTCTTTTTGAGGTGGAATATCTGGTGAATGCCCTCTCAGTCAATCTCTGGTTAGAGTTTGTTGTGTTTCAGAATATCTTTGCAAAATTATATTCTACAAACACTGTGGTGGACAGTGTACCTCTTAGAAAACATTCTAAACTTCCCACCTGGCGACTCCACAATCCTGAACAGACCTTAAGACTCCACTGGGAAGAACCCTTATCATTTTAATATCATTCAAATACAGTTAGAGGACTGTAGGATTAAAATTTGTTTTAACAAGATCAGTTAACCTCACAAAGATTGTCATACTTGGTTAAACCTTTTTGTTATTTGGGTTTGAAAACACAGCATAGTGGCTCCTAAAAAGATTCACACTAGAGCCCATCCTGACCCTGATCCACCTGAGATAGTTGATAACCCAGAAAGAATCCTTAGGAAGTCTCCTAAGATAGAATCTTCAACTATTTTCAGATCACCTCCAAGAGCTAATTCAGTCCCTGAAAATCTTGCAGCCCTGCATCAATCACAAGTAGACTTGAGAAATCCTTTTAGAACTAGGTCACTTGATGATATAATTCAGATATATCCTGAGCCTTCACTTTCATCCCCAAAACCAAGTGAACGACCTAGTAGTAGAGAAACAACACCTCCTGATTTACATTTTCTTCTTAACTTAGGTGTCTCTCATCCAAGATCAGCTCAGCAATCTACTGCTGTTCCATCCACTTCTGTTCATCCTTCATCCACTGTTGAAACCACTCCACTTCAGCCCATGCCTCCTCTTGTCAATCCAACCCCACCACATATCATGGCATCATGGTATGCTCCCTTATCCCTTCATGTACCACTAGTCAATCTTCCACAGGACTATCAGTCCAAAATTCCATTATATGATGCTAATAATGCTACAACTGCATCACAACATGTGGATAAGATGGATGACTACTTTGACAGAAATGAGATCAATGATGATTCTGTAAAGCTTAGATTATTTTATCAGAGCTTAGGGGGAGAAGTAAGAAAATGGTTTAAAAGTTTAGCCCCCCGTAGTATTAATGATCTCCAAGCCTTCCATCAAACGTTCCTAAACAAATGGGAAATAAAGAAAAATCCTCTCCAAGTCCTTGCTGATTACAAAAATCTTCGTAGGAACCCTGGGGAAAGTGTACAAACATATTGTACTAGATTTAACGGTGTGTATAATGCACTTTCCCCAGAACTAAAACCTCCACAGGGCTCAGCCTTAAACAAATTTCCTGAAGGATTTGATTCTGATATGACCTATTCGCTGAGAGAAAGAGATTTTGGAACTCTTGAAGATATGCAAAGGGGTGCTCTTTCTGTGGAAGTCAACTTAATAGAAAAGAGAGCAAGAATGAAAAATGAGAAGAGAGTATCTTTTAGAGAGGAATCCCCTCCTTCTACTTCAAGCTCAAAAATGGAGAGAATGTTGGAAGAAATGATGAAAGAGATGAGCATAATTAAGAAAGCACAAGAAAATCAAAACCGGACTGCACTTCAAAACAATCAAAACAAAAATAGAAATCAGAATTATAGAAGAGATAACAATCAAGATAAGCAAAAGGAAAGTGACCAACAAATTAGACCTCCCTTTCAACAAAACTATGTAGATCAATATGAGGAAGACAGGGAGCTGGAAAGGTTGGAAGAATCACATGTAAACTTAATTGGATCAGACAGTGGGGATGATGTTTTCCTCACTGAGGAAGAACAAGGTTTCTTCTCTAAAGATCAAAATACAAACACCTATGAAGATTCCGATGACTATAGATTGGGTTTTGAAAATGCAATCATGGAGGTACACAAACAGTATGATCTTAGGAGCAAGGGGAGTATAGAGAATTCAAAAGATAAGAATACTAGCACTGCTGTCAAGAAAAACGCAGAAAACCAACCCAAAAGGACAGCAGAAAAAGCCAACATTTCGGCCAAAAAACCAGATTTAAACAAAGACAAGGGAATCCAGCCAAATGTTGAACAAAGTACCCCTAGCACTTCAGCTAGTGGTCCTGATAAAACTATTCCTATCACTAGTCCAAGTAAGGTTCAGCAAATCAAAGCTGCTGAAAAGAATTCAATTGAAAAAACAGATGTAAATATTAACAAGTCAATTATTCCTTTCAGCCTTGAGGGGGAGATTGCTAAGATAAAAATTACCATCCCCCTAGCTGAACTAGTAACCCAAGAAGTGTACAAAACCCAAGTTTTGAAAGCTTTAAACTTAGGAAGTGATACTGACACCTTAAACTTGACAGATGACAATCCTGAGCTATTGTTTGGCCTAGAGGTTGAAGGAAAATATCAAGAAGGACCAGTCCCTCCCTTCTATGTTAGTTTGAACATACACGATAAAATTCTACACAATGCCATGTTAGATTCTGGAGCTTCACACAATCTAATGCCCAAAGTAGTAATGGAAAGCTTAGGCTTAGAAATTACCAAACCATACAAGGATTTGTATTCTTTTGACTCCAGCAGAGTCAAATTTTTGGGTTTAATCAAATATTTATGTGTTAACCTAGCTCAGATCCCTGCCAAGAATCTAGTGATGGATATAGTTGTGGCTGACATTCCCCCTAAGTATGGCATGCTCTTATCAAGATCATGGGGAGCCAAACTTCAGGGAAGCCTTCAAATATACATGTCTTATGCTACCATCCCTGTTTTTAACCAAAGCAGAAGACTATATAGGGAATCTCACATGAAATACATGGTGAGTAATACAGACAAACCAAACAACTCTCCAATCTATTCTATTCAATCAAGTTTAGATTCCTTTATCTTGTGTAACGAATATGCAATTACTCAACAAGGTAAAGAAAACATGGACCCAATCAGTTCACCAGAACAGTCCAATCTTACCTCGAATCAACTTCAAAACATTGACAATCAACAACAACAAGAAAATGAAAATGAGTCAAATATACTTTGGACAATAAATTTCGATGGATCCTGTAATAAAACTAGTGCAGGGGCAGGTGTCTGGATTCAAAACACAAATCAGAGTTTTTCATACAAATTAGACTTCCCATGCACTAACAATATTGCTGAGTATGAAGCACTTCTCCTAGGCTTACAACTGCTTAAAAAATTAGAAGCCCAAAAGATATCTATTTTAGGAGATTATGAACTTATCATCAAACAAATCAAAGGAGAATACTCAGCCAAGAATCCAAGGCTTAGGGAATATCGAAATGCTGCCCTTGACCTATTAAAAACTTTCGAAAAATATGAACTCATTTTCATCCCTAGAGCACTGAATCATCTAGCAAATGAACTTGCCTTCATTGCCAGCAATTGCCAAGTACCTGAGATAAATTAACAACTCAGTATAAAGGTGAAACACAGACCTGCTGTGCCTGATAACGAAGATCATTGGCAAGTGTTTGAATCTGACAGACACATAGATGATTTCTTGAAATCAGAAAATGATTTCACCATACCAACACCAGAAACCAGCCATAAAGAAAACTGTTTGTATATTGAACAAATCCCAGAGGCTGAAATAACATATCTTGCTAATATAAATCATTGTGAGAATCCTTTTGAAGTAGAAATAATGAGCAATGAAGACCAAGAAGACTTGGAAGTATTACAATGCAAAAATGATAAAATCCCAAGAGGTCTCACACCTTTAGAACACCTGTTTGATCTCAACGATGTAGCTAAAGAACCAAGAATGGAGCCTGTGGAAACAAATGTAGAAAAGCATAACATAGGCAGTCTGGCAGAACCCAAAATGATCAAGCTATCCAGCACCCTCCCAGCTCACATAAAATTGCAATACATAGAGCTTTTCAAAGAATTTAAAGATGTGTTTGCTTGGGAATACAAAGACTTAAAATCATATGATACCAACATCATCCAGCATAAAATCCCCTTGAAGGAAAATCAAAAGCCTTTTAAGCAAAAACTAAGGAGAATAAATCCCCTTTTACTACCTTTAGTTAAGGTAGAAATTGAGAAAATGTATAATGTTGGGATCATAATACCCATTAGATTTTCAGAATGGGTATCAAACTTAGTTTCTGTTAGAAAGAAAACAGGGGAAATTAGGCTCTGTATTGACTTCAGAAATTTAAACAGAACCTCTTTAAAAGACAACTACCCCTTACCCAAGATGGACCATATACTTCAAAGGGTAGTTGGGTCAAGAAGAATATCCCTAGTAGATGGGTTCTCGGGTTACAATCAGGTGGTAGTGTTCCCAAGTGATCAAATCAAAACTGCTTTTACCACACCTTGGGGCACCTTTATGTATGTCAAAATGCCTTTCGGATTAATGAATGCAGGGGCCACCTTACAAAGGGCCATGGACATAGCCTTCTCTGAAGACATTGGCTATTTTATAATCATTTACCTTGATGACATAACTGTTTTCTCAAAAACTGATGAAGAGCATTTGATTCACCTAAGAAAGGTTTCTGAGAAGTGTAGGAAATTTGGCTTATCACTAAATCCCAAGAAGACCGTCTTTGGTCTCCAAGAAGGGAAACTTCTTGGTCATATTGTTTCAGAAGAGGGAATCAAAATAGACCCTACAAGGATAGATGGCATATTGCAAATTAGCCATCCTAGAAGCCTCAAAGAATTGCAATCTTTCATTGGAAAGATTAATTTTTTGAGAAGGTTTATTTCCAACCTTTCCGAGCTATTAAAAAACATTACAAACATGCTGAAGAAAAACGTGGGTGTAAAATGGACTTTACCAGCTAAACAATCATTCGAACTGGTCAAACAAGCTCTTACCCAAACACCAGTCCTGATTAGTCCTGATTTCACCAAAGACTTTTACATCTTTTCTTTTGCATCCGAACATACAATAGCTGCAGTTTTGCTTCAGAAGAATGATTTAGGACAAGAACAACCAATATCCTTCTTTAGTAGGGCCTTAAGAGATGCTCCTCTCAATTATAACATCATGGAGAAGCAAGCCTTAGCATTAGTGAAAGCTTTAAAGGAATTTAGGGTCTACATTTTACACTCTCACATAATTGCTTTCGTTCCACATACTGTTGTCAAGGACATTCTAAGTCAAGACCTTGATGGTAAAAGGGGAAAATGGATTGCAACTATTCTTGAATATGACCTAGAAATCAGACCCACTAAACTAGTAAAAGGGCAAGGATTAGCAAAACTTATGGCTGAGTCTAACTTTCAAGCATTAGAAATGAATATGGTAGATGTGTTGGAAGAAGTAGAAGAAGCTACTGCTCCTTTCATTGAAGAAACATTTCTGAATTCTCCTTGGTATGCTGACATTATTTATGTGCTTTTTTATCTAAATACCCCTCCTTCTTTGTCTAAAACTAAAGCTAGATTTTTGAAACAGAAAGCTTTGAGTTTTTGTATATTAGATGGGGTGTTATATTGGTGTTACACAATAATTTGTCACCATCCCTATCATTCCCCATCCCGCACATTGGAGGGCTCATTCTGTGACCTGTGGGCAGTACTATGCCTTGAAACCATTATCATTGCATTCCTCTAAACATGAGCTTCAATTGCCCTGAAGACATCTCCTTGCAAAAAACCATAAAAACATCCCTTTTTGCATTGGCGCGTGTAGCCAGTTCATAGCCCGCGCCAATGGGGAAATCCTACAAAGAGGCCGCGCCAACTGGCGCTCTGTCCCAGAGTCGTAGTCGCGCCAGCCAATTTAAGGAGTGTTTTTTAATAAAATGGCGGAAGTTTCGTTTCAACAGACTCAGAAACTGCTATCTATCTTGAGTTGGGAGGTTTGGCTCCGGGAATTCCATGTAGGGGAAGTGGTTTGCCACCTCTCATGGAAACTTCCTTGAAGATAGGGCCAATCCCACCATTATAGGGATCCCAACTCCCCTTCCTCCATCTATAAAAGCTTTCCCATTTCCATTGCAAGCTAGTCTTGAAGTGCCCAAGTTTTGAATCTCCAAGTTCCCAAATTCCCAAGAGCCTTATGCTGCAAGAGCCCTCATTCTTCCCTTAAGGCCAGCTCAAGAAAGGAGACTATCATCGAGAGACTCAAAGAGAGGCTTGTCCCATCCTTGGCAGGCTTTGCGAGACGTGTTCTAGACCCCTTCGAAGAAGACCTCAGCGTCAGAACATTGGTTGTACTCTCTTTCGATTGTTTATTAATGAATGACTACTGGTTATGGTTCCACTCCAGTTTTCGTTTATGATGATCATGAGTTGTATCCTTTCTGACTGATATATAGTTGTGTATTCTGGATTTTATGCTTGTATTCGTATTGTTTCTTGCATGTGCAGGTGTCCATTCACGGAGATCGTGGGGATCGTGATCTGCCGAGGCTAAGGAACGGGAACATCGTCTCTTCTACGAATCGTAGCGTTGGACTCCAGGTAGGCCTCCATCGTTGGTATATTTATTCGCAATTAGGAACTTGCGCTGTAGCATTTGATGATTGTTGTTAGACCCGTTCTGGGCTAGTAGGGATTGCCTCTATCTGCAGAGGGGATTTACCTCTTCAACAAATTGCGCTGTAGCATTTGATGATTGTTGCTAGACCCGTTCTGGGCTAGTAGGGATCGCCTCTGTCCGCAGAGAAGATTTACCTCTTCAACAATTGAAAAAATGTTGCTGGAATTCTGCTTAAATGTTTACTTGAAGATGACGTAGGAAAAATCATGCATGAGTTGCACGATGGTGAATGTGGAGGACACCTCTACTGGAAGGCCACAGCAAACAAAATTCTCAGATCAGGTTAGTATTGGCCTACCCTTTTTCCAGACACTCAGAAGTTGGTCATGTCTTTCCATAAGTGTCAAATCTTTGATGGCAAGAGAAAACTCCTTCCCTTACCTTTACATCCTATCAGATTTGAGACACCTTTTCAACAATGGGGGCTGGACTTCATTGGGGAAATTCATCCATCCTCCTCATCTCAACATAAGTGGATCCTCATGACCACCGACTTCTTCACCAAATGGATAGAAGCTATACCTACCAGAATGCTATGACTTTGTCATTATCAAGTTTCTTGAAACCCATATCCTATCCGGATTTGGTTGTCCCTGGAAAAATCATAACGGACAATGTTCTTTGCTTTCAAATCTAAGAAGATGGTTGATTGCATCACAAATACCATATAACCTTGGGCCATTCCACATCGCTTACTATCCCCAAGGAAATGGATTAGTTGAATCCTCCAACAAGAGTCTCATCAATATCATTAAAAATCTGTTGGAATAGAATAAAAAATCATGGCACGATGAAAGTTTGGTTCATGCCTTATGTGGCCGATAGATTAACTACAAAGAAATCAATAAATATGTCCCCTATCGATTAGTTTATGGCATGGATGCAGTTTTTTCCTACCTCATTGGGAGTTCCGATACATGAAGCTCCTTCAAGAAGTGCGAGTTTAAGAAAATGATATGAAGAGGAGGATCAACCAAACAATCCATTCTACAAAGAAACCGAAGAAGAAGTTTATGAAAGAACACAGTTAGTCCAAGAAAATATGAAGAAACTATTTGATAAGAGGACTAAGGCAAACAATTTCCAGGCTGGAAGTGTTGTTCTTAAATGGGATTCAAGAAGAGAAGAGAAGGGGAAACATGGCAAGTTTTAGAACTTGTGGAAAGGGCCATATATTATTCATGCTGAGAGGGGTCACAATACTTTTTTCTTGAAAGAATTGAATGGAGAAGACCTATATGGAAGTCCTGTCAATGGCAGGATGCTCAAGCATTACTTCTACCAAGAATCTTAAGATCCAAAGCATTTTTGTTTTAACATTGTAAATATCATAGTCTAACCATTGCATTCAAAGTTATGAAAAATCAAAAATACAAAAACAAAGAAAAGAGGGCAGAAATGAAAACAAGAAAGGCAAAGCCCCATGCCAAAAGAGAGAAACAAATTTGAAAGTGTGCAAGCTTAAATGCCACTCCTACAAAACACACTTCTAGTTAGTCAAATAGTTTAATCTTGACTAATTAGTTTTAAATTTTCTGCTGATAGGATAGTGAATTCGATTTTCCAAACTATTAAATCTTGGCTTATCAGTAGATATTTTAGGGTAGAAATTGAAGGTTCAAACAAACTCAAAATCTGAACCAAAGTTTCCAAAAGGAGAATGACTCAAATCTATGTTAAATCCTGAGTCAAAGAAATGTAAAGATCTGGTTCTAATCAGCTTAAAACTTGAACCAGAAGAAAAGAAAAGACAACTCAAAAACAAAGCAAAAAAAGAGCTGTGAAGAAAAGAGAAGGCCATGACGAGAAACTTTCAGATCTTAAGCCTTCCATTTTGTTTTTATTTTTCTGAAAATAATAATCTATGTGCAACTTGTTTTTATGCCATAGATCACAGCAAGTCAAAACAGCTTAATCTTGACTTGACTGTTTTTAAATTTCTGTTGTAGAATTTAGAGAATGAAAGTCTGTTGGACAACTTAATCCCAACGAGATGATGAGATTAGGTAGAGAAATATCTCGAGCTCAACTGTTTAATCTGAGTTCGAGGAGAAATAAGGAATAGAATTAGATTAGTTTTTATGCTTTCAAAGGAATAAAATATTGTAAGAGAGTTTGCCAATCCAAGTGCACTCAGATGAAGAAAAAATGTTAGATCAGTAGGATTGGGTAGGTAGAAAGTTTGTTGATGAAAGTTCCATTGTTTCTAATGGATGATAACTTGTTTCCAGAAGCAAAAGAGGATCATTCAAGCAGAAGAAAACAACCCAATGGATGAGGCAACTGATCAGCCTCCCAGAGAATACAAGTCTGCAGTTCTTGATGCCTTCAAAAAAGGCACCATCCCCAAGTGGAGCATCTGTTAGCCACCCATAAAAATATGTCATATCATATGGTGGCTAAATGATGTTGTTAGCCTTCAAGAAACAATTTCATTACTAAAATTGTTGATACTTGAAGACTTTTGATAATATCCTATCCTTGGATAATATTCACCTATCGTTTCCCTTTCGAACTCAAAAATCTCGTTGATTTCCAAAAGCCAAAAATACTCGCTCGCAAAACCCCTTTTTTCCCTTCCTTCTCCTCAAAACTAACCTCCTCTTCTATCCCTCCATCCCCCATGAAAACCCCACAATTTCATGATTCTTCCTCTTTTCCCCTTCATAAAATCCATTTCATAAAGTCTAAGACCCCTTCTTAGCCTTATCAGAACCCTCAATTTTCCTTAAAAAACCATAGAAAACGCATATTTTTCTATGTTCGGGAGCTTAAGCCCCTCGGGCTAAGCCTCTAACCCTCTTTCGTCCATGCGTCCCGAGCACTGCAACCAATCTGCTAAACCCGTCGGGCGCTTATCCTTTCCAATAATATTTCTCCACCCAAAACATTAAAAAACCTTTGTAAATCGTGTTTTTTGGGTTTAAATTCATTTTCAAAAATATTCCATCCGTATAAATTATGGAGCAATCTCCACCGTTGATCTACTCCGCAGATCGGACGGTGCGGAGCGCGACTTACCATGTGGTCCCCGCGGTTCGTACTTTAATCTCCACCGTCGATTTTCTCCACAGATCGGACGGTGCGGAGCGCGCCGCTTCCGTGGACATCCATACGTCTGTTTTCCGAAACCGCGTGGTTTTTTCGCACCGCCGCGGCAAAAGTCTGTTTTCCCCGATGGCCGCGATTCCATACACTCGCCGCCGCGTGTCCCTTGTACGATTTGAAAACCGCACGACCGTCGTCCATCGCGCGTATATAGTCCGGAGCCAGTGATGCCTGACAAATGGATCTCCACTATCCGTCCGGACCCGCTCATCCGACGGCTATCGCTCTTTGAAAGCGCCCGATGTATAACCAAAGTGCCCGCGTGATAAACCAGCCATCGTACCGCGGAAAATAAATCTCCGCCGTCGATCTGATCTGCAGATCGACGGCTCATATTGCATCGCCCGATTCTGTTGCCTAGTCAACGATTCCCCGCCGCTGACTTTCCATTGCCCACTCCCGACCGTCGATCTCTGCGTGATCGACGGCTCTGATCGAAATCTTCTATTCTACCTCCCCTTTGACTCCATTTGATCAATCCTGACAGTTGGATGATGCCATCCAACGACCACGCTCCCTCCATATGCCTCTGCAGCAGTTAACCAATAAATGCATGGATTTTATAATGTTTTATTTGTATTTTGCAGGGATTAATGTTCTTTTGCTATGTTCAAAAACGATTCGAAAGAAGAGGGTGACGACTCTCTTGCTTTCGGTTTATCAAAGGAAATCGACCACCGGGTTTAAAATTCACATCTATCAATGTTTCATGAACCATTGATACATTACAGGACTCACTGTCACCCGACGCAACAACAAGAAAACATGGATTAAACACGGAGGGAAGAGTATCAGCCACCGAAGACCAAGAAATTATCGTAAGCGAAGAGGATTAATGGGACTGTTTACGGGAATTATAGGCCCAAAAGATCATTATAAACCTAATCCTAGAGTTAAAGCAAGAGTTCAAAATCAGATCCAAAAGGTTTCACCGATAAGAACCCTCCACCGCCACGAATTGAGGCAACTGATCCCTCGAGCTACCACTGCTCCACCTGTGCCTCAAAGTATTCAATCAGAGCTGAATTTATTGATCAGATCAGATATTTTTTCCTCGACTTGCCGAAGAAGTTATTTCTGCCAGGGACTTCAATGCAAAGAATATCTGCAGAGTTACTTCGATGCCACATAGTGCCTCAAAGGTCAACAAAACTCCTACCAAGCTTGAAATCATTATGAAAATCATTTAATACAAAGGATATGTATGTAAGTCTCCTCATTTGAGCTCCTCAAGGGCCAATGAGCCATTTAATTATGTATTAATTGTAATTGAGATCTTTTATCAGATCTCACCTCCTCATCCTTCTATATATACTACAGCAGAAGATGAGTGAGCGTTAGTTGTTGCTTGATTACAAGTTGTAACACCGAAACTCTCTCGAATAAATATACAAGTCCGTTGAAGTTGAAGAACAAATTGAAGTCTTCGGGATGTCTTGATGATGTTGTTGCATGCTTGTTCTGAGAAGGCTCTATCATCGGATCCATGAGCTTGGTTGTTAGGTGAAGTATTCTAAGCTCGTTTAATGTCTTCTCATGTTTTCATTATGTTCCATAATTTCTTACTTTACGATAGGTTGAAAAGTTTTAGGCTAAGAAATGACTCGTGGAAGCACCTTAGACCTCGTTTCATCCTTCACTGTTTTATGTTTTCTTCGTTGAAGTATTTTAGAGGCTTTAAACTTTCTCTTAAATCTTCATGCTTTTTTATTTCCTTAATAGCTCAAATAGTTGGTTTCAAAGCATGATTAATGGTTCTCCTCGCGTGTCCGTTATCACTTGAAAAGTCATGCATTGAAGTCTCCCTTTGAAGTAACATTGTTTTAAGCTACCAAAGAGACCCAGCTTTGATCTTGCCCTTTGCCATTGCTTGAACAATTGTTTTGAAGGTCTTTATAGTTGTAAGCATAGACATTATTTAGGGTGTTCCCTCTTCTATGATTTGCAATTATCGGTGAATATTTTATGTTTTCTAAGTCCTTTAAAATAAAATATTTGAGGAAATAGGGTGTTCTCCGAATCTTAGATTTCATTTTAAAAGTTGTCTTGAAGTCATTATTTGCTTAAAGAATGTTTGTAGAATTTATGGTTAGCCCTGTCTATCAAATATTTCTTTATTGCTAAGTTATGTTTTCAAGTTCCCTTTGTTGAGAATTAAACTTCTCCTTTCAAATCATTAATGTCCATCTCATTCCAAAAACAAAAGGATCCTGTGGCCAAGTTAGATTTGCCCTTTGATATCCCATATCCCTTGAAGAGTTTGTCATGACCTTATTTTGACTCCATTGCCCAATGAACCGGATATTTCCTCTTTCCGTCTATCTTTCTAGACCTTTCATGTTCTGATGTATCAACTCAACCCAACCAAACAAACATCTGCACTTAATAACTAGTCTAAAATCCATATCAAAGCACACAAGATAAACCTTTGCAAACAAATATTTGAGAGATCCCTCTCTGAGAACAAGAGGACTAGATCTTGGAACTCTAAAGATTGATTCTGATGTTGCCTTGTCTTTTGATTTTCCAAACTGTCAAAACACAGGAGACCAACACAACCTAAAATGTGTTTGTCCTGTTAGCTTCTTGCATGTTGTCCTGTATGCCCATAACCATTAGGGGAATTTTGAGGTCTAAAATGGGCCTCCTAAGGAAAATGTACATTCAAAATTCACTTTATGAGAACCAATCACATTTTAGGGGATGACATCATCCCTAATGGTTGAAGTGGCATTGCTTGAGTTAAAGGTACTTACTTGTCATATTCTCAATGGTGGATAAAAACTCATGGTTAACCATGGTAGTGCTCTAAGTACTTTTAAAGTCAAAGTAAAGTACTCATAATAAATGTCATTTCACACTTTTTGAATAAAAATAAATTATTGTCATTTCATATTTCTTGAAAGAAACAATGCATATCCCTATACATTTATTATATTATATTATATCATATTATTTTTATATAGTATATTAATTACATGTTATTATACAATTTAAATAATATAAATTTTAATTAATAACATATAATATAATTAATAATTTATAAACTTATATTTATATTTTATTTTAAGTTATTTAAGTACAAAGGACAAATGCATTAGTTGTTCAATGATAATGACTTTTTCTTGAAATTTTCATTATTATTTATAGTCACATCAATACAATTTTTTTATTAATTTTATTTTGGTACAACTTTTGAATTGAATTTAACTATGGTTACATGGATTTTGGTGCAAAAAGTGAATTGCAAATTCATAAATATTATTTTATTGGTTTAGCTATTATTTTATTATTTCCTTAGGAGGCCCATTTTAGACCTCAAAATTCCCCTAATGACTGCTGGAATTCTCAAATCCCAGTCATTTTTGTTCACATTACACACTTTTGTGAGTGCATTCTCCATAATATTATTGAAAGCTTCAACTGTCCCATTCACCTGAGAATGATAGGGTGTACTCTTTTGGTGATGTACTTGAAATTATTCAGATCATTGCCTCAAGAGTTTTATGTAAGAAATGTGAACCCCTGTCACTCATCAAGACCTTTGGACACCAAAATCCGGACATAATATACTCAAATATGAACTTTGTGGTGGTATCACGCACTCGCAATATTTCACTAGCTTTGTTTCATCACATCTCGTCAAATAATCTATTGCAGTGATTATATAACTTGCATCGACCTTCTTCCCAAGTAGATTGATAGGTCCAACAAAGTCAATAGCTCACTTATCAAATGCTTGCATCGTTACTTGTGGATTTAATGGCATTCCATCTCTCCGATAAGGTCTTCTTGTTCTTTGACATGCAACACAAGCTCGACAAAACTCCTTTGCGTCCTTATGCATCGTGCACCACCATAACCCATCTCTCAAAATATTCTCCCATGAAAGTGGCCTTTCTCGCATAATGTCCTCCTACAACTCCTCCATGAGCTTCTGTGAAAATACTCTACCTTTCATGCTTAGAGATATATCTCATGTAATATTTCATCATGTCCCATCTTGTATAGATGTCCCGCATCAATGAAAAATCAGCTTGCCTTGACTACCATCTCCTTCTTTTTTTTGCGTAGTGTACTCACTTGAGTGCCATTCCCTATAGCCAAAAAGCCGAATAATATCCGTGAAGTGATCATCTGCGACCTCGATGTGAATAATCGCACAGCTGACAAGTTATCCCCACTCCTTGTTGGTTCCTCTCCTTTTTCTATCCTTGATAGATGATCGTGCCCAACATTCAATCTTCCCGACTTCACTATAACTTCAAAGTCGTACTCCCGAAACAACAACAACCATCGACAAATATTTGCTCCTAAAACAGGGGTTATTCACCAAATGCTTCGAGCGCAGAGATTCAATGAACATATTGAAGTGCGCTCCCAAAACATAATGTCTAAAATTTTGTAATGCATAGACCATAACCAACCCTTCTCTTTCTGTCATGGAATAGTTCTTCTCCGCTTTGGACAATTTTCTTCTTGCAAAAAGCTATGGGGTGATAAATTTCTCCTTCTCCGGGTTGTGCCAATATCGCACCTAATGCTATGCAAGAGGCATCAACATGTACATGAAATTCCTTATTTGAGTGGGAAAACTAGTATTGGTGCAGATACCATCTTCTCCTTCGATATGTCAAGGATATTTTGGCATTCATCATCCCAATGAAACGTAACATCTTTCGATAGCTTCTCCATCAACACGATTATTCTGCATACGCATTTATAAACTTTCTATAGCATACAAGTATGTCCAAGTGTTGCGCACAATTCCTTCACTATCTTAGGTGGCTCCAAGTTCACAATAGCAACAATCTTTGTAGGGTCTACCATCAATCCCTACTTACAAACATGTCCCAATATTATACCAAAGGTACACAAAATATGCATTTCTTCAAGTTCAACGATATTTGATACTACCTACATGTATCCAACATCAATCTCAAGCTTGAAACATGTTTCTTCAACAACCCAAAGACTATCCAATCATCAAAGTAAACCTCCAAAAATTTATTTATATACTCCTTGAAAGTCGCGAGTACAACTCTAGAAAATATGGCAAGAGCATTCTTCAAACCAAAAGGCATCAACTTGTGTACTAGTAATAACTCCACTCTATAGAAAAAGTGGTCTTGTGTCTATCTTCCGGGGAAATTCTAATCTCGTGGTAACCCTAAAATCCATCTAGTGAAAGAATAAGCCTCCTATCCTCCTACATTGTCCAATACTTCATCCGTGAATGGTGTGGGAAAGGGGCCATGCACACATGCATCATTCAATTTCCTCGTGTCCACACATATTATGATTTATCCCTTTGTCTTCTTTTCCTAAACTACCATAGGACTTACCCATTCATACCCTTGGACCAGCTCAATGATCCCTGCCTTGATCATATTTTCTAACTCCACCTTCACATTTTCCTTTGTATTTCGCATTCAACCTATAAGGTCTTTGCTTCAACTGGGCTTTGCGTAAAGTTTTACATCAATCCTCATAACTCCTAGGTCTCCTACTATACCCTCCAATTCATAAAAAAATTGTGGGGAAGAGTTATTGATATTTGTGCAACAGACTTTTGCAACCTTGCTAATTGTGTCTTCGTCCCAATAATCTTTTATCAATGCAAATTTTGGTTCTTCTTCTCACCCAATATTCACCTTCTTTGTATTCATGGGTTGCGTTGTGTCGTGATTTAAGGTTCTGGTCCAACAACTTCGCGATGTCCTTTTGATTATGGGATATTAATATTGGGTGGATCTTCATCATCCTCTTCTCATTTGTCACATTATAACATTCCAGGGTGTGCCATGAATTGAAATCCTTGCTCTAACTCGTTTGAAGGATTCATCTATGCATGGAAAGTGATCTTCAAAACTAAATTTTAGGAGGAACCCTTCAACCAAATCGTCGAGTTCGCTGTTTTATGTCATAGTTATGTCTCAATATATCAATTCATAGATATGAGGTCCAATGTGTGAAAGAACACATGTACCCACTTTGGCTCGGATCTTCTCCCCAAACCAAAGTCCAGCGAAAAAATATGCTCCCGGGAGTCATCCTTGCCATTATATTTTACTTCGATTCTGGTATTTACTTGGCCAAATGTGACCTTCATCAACTCGTGATACTCTTTCCAACTTCCGATATTTTATTTATGAGCACCCCACCATCTAGTAGGTGTAGATCTCGAGCATACATCTAACGCTTGGAACCTCTCTGTTCTTCCGGAACTTCTCTTTCAAATTCATCAATAAAAAAACTTACATCGCCTATCCCATCATAATACAACAAATTACATACCTCCCAAGTTATGCAACGAAGTGATCTTATAATTCTGTTACATCTTCATGTAGAGACTTCATGCAACTTTCGTTCTCCCAATTTTCCAGCTCTTTGTCGAGCCAAAAATACAGGGGAACTATAATGTTCCTAGCTTAGCCTTCCATCTGCAGTGGGATTGATCCAATCTTCCTCCTTAGTTGTTATATTGTAAATGTTGTCAATATCTCGTATCGCGCAGACTCATTGCGGACATGCTCGTATGTCGCACTCCTTCGATGGGTCTAGAGGGACAATGCCCCTTAGATCACCCTTTTTTAAACACCACCAGCCTCCTTTTTCGGATTGATTATTGTGTAAATATCGAAATACCAATCCAATCCAAGCAGCGCAGATATGGATTGCTATCATATATAATTTAAATTACTTCGAAATATGCAACAAAATGCACTCCTCCAATATATAATATAACGCAGGTAACCTTCCCATTGGGATGATATTTTGTCTAGTTGGCCATCCTCAACTCGGATCAACGACCATTGCAACTATGGTTTTCCCATTCAGTCCAAAAGTTTTCTTAGGCAACACATTCGCATTAGATCCTAAATCCGAGATTACCCTGATCCATATCATAGTCCTCGATTTATGCAATTAGTCTCATCTCCCTTCATGTTCTCTTCTTATACCGATGTAACTTATTTATCGTGCACTACTCGCTTACATGATTCTTCTTTACCAGCTGCAAGAGTCTACTTCGCGTTCTTGGAGTCATTGAGCAACCTTCGATCTCTCAACAACTTCATACAAGTCCATGAAATGATCTTAATATAGTTTGGATCAAATTCATTCAGCCCGAGTAGTTACTCAAAGACTCGTCCTTCTTCGGTATCAACTTCGTAGTGGTTGAACATTAGATGTGGAAGCTCTAGGGTACATGAAGCTTCACTTCACATCCATGAATGTCTCCTTTTCCTCTGCATATTGAATCCAAGGGCCTTTTTGTGGTATTCCTCACCCATGTATCTTCCATCGGCCTTTTACCTTCGACTACATCATCTCTTGTTGCTACGCCATTTCTAGTTACTATGTTGATGCATGGGTCATCTTCCCTTGGTTCGACGGTCATCATCTACAAATTATGCATAGGATGCTAGTTTTTTCTCTCCGTATCTTTGTCATAAGGACCAAAAATTATTCTATCACATTATCAAAATATTTACAATACTTACATGTGGAGGTAGGATTCGACAATCTCGTGCAAAGTGTCCTTCTTCGCCGCAATTGCAACGAAATGAGCCGACCACGTCCCTCGACCGCTCCTCGTCCTCGTCCTCATCCTCATCCTTGGAATCCTCCTCTACCTACATGCCGATTGTGATCCTCATGTGCACATCCCTCAACTTGCATTCTATAAGCATCCGTAGTTTTCTCCATCATCAAATCATAATCGCGACTAGATTCATCTCATCATGCCCCACCGATCTATAGAAGTTACAAAACATATGTTTCAGAGTCCGCACATACTTTTGCAACAAATAGAATTCTTCCGTGCGATGTTGACTTACAATTTCACATATGTCACACCATGCGCTTGATCCCGGGTTTAATGGATTTGATTCTCCACTAGCGAGGTACTCTCCCGAACACAAGGCATTGTTCCTTATAATGGCCTTCTCGCCTTACACTTTATGCACCATACTTCGATCAAATTTTTAGCCCTCGACTTCCTTAGCCTTCTTCATATCTTGCAGTTCCAAGGTCGTGTGCTAGCGTGTTCGAATCGTTGTACTCATGTATAAGTATCTCCCACCGTGGGAATCTTCCAAAGCTTCATCTCAATTTCTAGAGCTTCGACTTGTGTAGATATGGAAATTGGGATTTTCTTCAAAAAGCGAATCATCAAATGGAAATATTTCACATGAAGTTTTTCGAGTAAATCGGGTAGGGATTAGGCAGGGGATCGGTGTGACCTCTTCGTATGGAGTAGAAGAAGCAAGATCAAATTCTACAACGAAAATCCATAGGAAGCTCTTTTAACATAAGAAGTGTGTTCAAGATCCGTAAACCGAAGCCCATATGAGGTAGGGGAATAGTCTCCTTCAAAATCTACAAACTAAAGCCCATAGGAAGCTTTCTCAAAATCCCAGTACCGAATCCCACTAGAAGCAGGAGGATGCTTTCTTTTGGGTTTAAATAGTCTCCTAGATTTGGTGAGAATTTGGCAAGTTGCAAGATGTCGGGAATTCTCACAAAAAGTACACTATTAGGGAAAAAATGATAGATAAATCTATCAATGAGGGTTGGTTCGACAATGTTAGGGTAACAATTTTCTTCCTCTCCTAGAAGAGTGAGAGTATATAGGCGAGATGCACTATGGAGGTCATAGAATCTCGTTGAATGACACAAATTTAAGAACTTGTTAACATGGAGCTAAGAGAACTCATTAAGATGACTAGTGAAAATTGGGCAAAGATTCCATGGAAAACATTTAATCAAAATCCGAAAGGAAGGGTGCATGCATAACAAAATGACAAATAAGGAGAAAATTTAACCGCACTCCCCATTATGGTCGCCGTAAAATGTTGATGGTTTGTGACTAGGTGTTGCTCCAACACCCAACCAACACTTCGGATTAGTATAAATTATTTTTTGTATATTTAGCTATTAAAAATAAATAGCAACCTTATTACTTATAAAACTTTGATTAATTAAATATAAGTCATTAAATTATTAATTAAAAAACTAAATACAAGATAATGCAATCCAATTGTTATAAGTGAATTAAAGCATCATATTGTTTCTTATAAAAATGCTCTAAATTAAAAGAAATATATTACTATAAAGAATTATTAGTTAGTTTTTTTTGTATTTTTATATGTTGAATATTTAGTAAAACAAGAACACACATAAATCGAAAAAATGAAAAAAGTTGTTTTTTGTTTTTTTTAATATGTCATTTTATATTTTCTTTTTTTAATATATTTTAACAAAACTTAAAAAATGAATGAAATATTAAAGCATGTACATTTTCAAATATTAAAATAAATTAACGAGGGGAAAAAAAGTTGTAAAAAAAGGTTAAAACTGAGAGATTTAGACAAATTCTGAATTCAAGTAAAACCAGGTTTAAATTACAAGTAGATAAATATAGAATTAAATTACAAGTAGATAAATATAAATATAGAAGACTGATCCTGTCAATCTAATTTAACATATGGCTCAAAGATAAAACAATACCGCACCAAAATTACCACATGTCAAAACTGACTAGGATTTTTTAAAGAAATAAATAAATGATACCTCGAAAAATAGAAGAGTGATCGTGGAAATTTAATTGAACTGATGGCTCAAAGATAAAAAAAATTATCCCGCAAAATTTACCACACGTCAAGACTGGCTAGGAGCTAGGATTTGAACGTAGGGAGTCCTGGAATCGACAATGAACATCACCTACTCACAAACCTTCAATGCAAGGAAAAAAGGGAGAGAAGCAACAAGGAGCACTCTCTTCTGTCAAAAAACCCTGTGTCAAAAACTCTCATATAGTAAAAAAGATAATCACTTGGGTAGGAATATAGTAAAAAGATAATCACTTGGGTAGGAAAGAGGTTGGAATTTTTTTTTATGAGAAGTTTTTTGTTAAGTTGTTTTTTAATGTGACTTTTTTAGAGTTTCAGGGAAGAGTTTCTGGTCAAGATTTGGTGGAAAGGTTTGAGGTGAAATCTTGATTTTGTGTTATTTAAACTAGTTTTCATGTATATAGTTCAACACCTAAAAAACACCTAGGGCACTTTGATTGTGCATATTTTACCCATCAAACTTGTGATTTCAATGAATTCCTACATGATTTAAGACAAATTAGATTAGAAAAATAAATCAGAAAACTTTTCAAAAATTCTCATTAAAGATACTCGATTTTATAATGGTCTTCAAATTGATTTGGGGAAAGTTGGGTCATTGTGTGAAATTGATTCCCAAAGGGTTTGTGCAGCTAAACCACTCAATGTTTGGTAACTTTTCTTCATCATATTGATTATGTACATTGATATTTTTATTTTGCATAGGGATTAGAATTTATTCTTTTCTTTGTTGTCCAAAGCTATACATTTTTGGCATTTATCACTTTAATCTTTTCTTATAATTTATAATCTCTTCCATGCCTTTATTATATTTTCCCATCATTATGTATCGGATTTTCATTTCCATAGTGCATGTAAAAATATTCAAAGTAACTATTTTTAACGTGCACAAACCAAAAGCATAGATATTAACCAACTCATCATAGTGTTTTTTATAAAATTCTAAAGTCATGGACTCATTTGCATTTTTCTAATCTTAGATGAGTGGTGGATGAAATAAGATATTTTTTTCATGCCCAAAATATATTTTATTATCATCCTTTTCATATTTGCATCCAACTTTCCTTGATAAAATCAAGGAATCCCTCTTTATTATTATTATTATTATTTGATAACCTTATTTCCCATATTGGTCGTGAGAAAATGTGATGCACTGTAGCACATTCCTTTCCATGGTAATTTGAGGTTGAAGTGAGCCTTTGAAATGTAAGGACCTCTTTTGGTTGTGAACATGAAGTGGTCATATGCATATATTTCTCTTTTTAAAGTAAATAAGAAATATCCGACATTGACTATGGGAGAGTGCATCATGCCATATATAAGCTACTTTCAATTCCTATTCATTTTGATGACATGGGATCATCCAAAAACACATGGGTCCTGGAACGTATGGTATGAATCACCATTGGTTATGAATGCATAGGACTTTGGTAATGGAAAGAGGGTCGAGGGATGAAGGAACCATAATAAAACCTTTTGAAAGAAAATAGAGTAATTGATGGATAGTGAGAAACAAAAATGTGAATATGTGAAGACCCCCCTTTTTACTTCTCTTCTTTTAGTTTCATTAACTTTATAAACATTGCAAAGAGAGAGTAATGACTCTATAATGGAGGCCAGGGTTGACATTTCTTGTGGATATATAGAAAGTTGTGGGAAATGCTTGACCGCTTTTAGCCATTTTAGTAAAGTTGACATAAGGCATTGTCAATAGAAAAACAAATCACCGAAGAGGAAAATTGCACACTTGAAAAAAAAGTTTCTCTCCTGAAACTCCAAGTGCATGAAGCATAAAAGAAAGAAAAATACCTGACAAACCAATTAAAGGAATATGGTCATAGGTACACAACTGAAATTGATCAAAATATAAAGGAACTAGATGCATCTTTAGCAGAAATCAATAGGATTAGAAATGAAAGTGAAAGTTAGAAGAAACAAATTAAAAGACTTCAACAATGCAATTAAAAATATCACTCTTCAAAAATTGCAAGTAGAAGAGGGAGAAGAAAGAAGAAAATTGTTAAAAATAAGATTTTAGGAGGACCTTGTTCAAATGAAAGGAGAACTTGAAACTGCCCTATCTGAAATCAACAAGCTCAAGGAATAGAAAAAGGAAATTTGCAAGATATTGAAAGGAAAGGTCGAGAATTGGCTTAGTTGAAGATAAAGGAAAAAAAAGTAGGTACAACTACATGCGACAAAGACACAAGCTCCAAGTCCCTGCTGAGAAATATTGATGAGAACGCTGACAACATAATCTCTAAAAGGCAAAATAAAAAATGAATAAGAGTGAAAATGTTGTGGCTCTAAGAAATAATGTTGAAGCAATCGAGGACAAGGATCAACAAAGAATTGTACCACCTCCAAGGAAGAATAACACATCCAGGTTCCCTAGCACATTTAATGGTTATTGTTTTTAATGTTCCAAGTTCAGGGATAAGGCCAAGGATTGCAATATGTATAACACGGTTGATCATCAAAGAAAGTATCAAAACCCTAGAAGCAAGTTTTAAAATGAGTTTTCGAGTAGAAAATATATGTCATTTGCTTTATCATTTATGCCAAACATTGAATGTTACAAATGCCATAAATATGGGCATATATTTCATGGTTGCTAGCACATGGAATCTTCCAAGAATGAAAATCTTAACATTAGGTACAAGAAGGTTTGGAGAAGAAAACAAATGCAAGAGGGCCAAACAAATGAGAAAGTATCAACAATCATGCTTTAAGGATTTGTAAAAGCAAAAGGTCATGATGAATTAACACGTACATTGGAAGATGTTTAGGACTTTCCATCCAAACAGTTGGTTCATATGTTATTATGAGGAATCCAACTTGTTGACTCCTTGAATGTTGAAGAGGGGGAGTCTATGTAGCAAAAAATATACTTTCAAGGTCTATCCTTTTGACATGTTGAAAGTTGGCAGATATAAAAAAGAATTTAAAATGGAATTCAGTGTTATGCACAATTTCAATGAAGCAAGGAATTCAGTATTATGCACAATTTCAATGAAGCAATTGTCAACATTACGGGCAGTAATTTCTTTAGAAAAGTTAAGAATAGAATCGAAAAAAAAAGGACACATGTCGTTGATGCATATAGCAGTCTATGGAAATCTTTATGAAGCATAACATTCCAGGGGGATATAGTTTGTCTATTGCAGTAAGCATTAAGGAAGACAGACAATTAAAGTTCTACAAGTTTCTGGCAGGAAGTTAAAAGAAGTAATTTTATTAGGGGGAGAAACAATATGTTACAAATAGGAAAATTGTTAGTGTAGTCTACTTTTAACATTGATGTCAAAGGGGGAGAGAAATTAGGAGAAAAAGATGAAGGCATGAAGTCAGAGAACAGGGGAACTATGTGTTTCCATCAACTAAAAATGAGAAAATTTTTGAATGATATTGTCATTGATATCAACATTGGTTCATAAATGCTCTTATTATTTATCTAGATTACATCAATTAGAAATTCCAAAGGAAGAATCTTTGGAAACCCTAAAAGTCAAACAGTTATTGAAGATTTTAAGTTTGAATATCAATGTATCTGATTGCAGTACCATCACTGATTAATTCTCCTTGTCATACCAATTACATCAGTATATAACACATCATGCGATTCCTCCGAGTTTGAGAAAAATGCCAAGTCAAAGTCAAAAGCCCCTTCATAGTTAAAGTCCCCCAAAAGGGAGTTGATACAGCAGTTTTTCATTGGAAAGAATATTTCGTGACTTATGTCGTTCTTGAAGGATCAAATTTACTAATTTAAGGTCAAAATTGATGGGAAGAAAAAAACTTCATTAAAAGAAAAAAATATACAAAATTAAAACATTGTTACTCTAAACTAGTATGTTTTTTTTTCGCCTCAAAATGAAATTTCAATTTCAATTTTTTGAAGTTGGTTCCGTATCTTTTGGAGTAGGTCGGATCCATTGCAAACCCGCTCTCCATCTACATATATAAAGGAATTGAATCCCTCTCTACTAAAAACACAAAATTTGAATGCGTATGTGTCTATTGATATGTGGCTTGGGTTTAACAACGTTTTTCTTGCATTCTCAATTTTTTACGGTTCTGATTATTTGTTGGGATTGAATCTTCTAAGAACTATTCGGCCTCAGACATTTTTTTTTTCTTAGCCACATTCTTAAGCATCGTTGGATCAAGTGCATTTTTTTTCTTCCTGACAAAGTTTATCTCTGACGTTTTTAAGCCCTCTCATGAAAAGGATCATTAGGATTCAGGAGCAGAGTTGAGGCTTATGGGCAACATGTCTATTTTCTATTCAATTCCTTTGGGTAATCTTCTGAAGGTGTGATTTAGGGAAATATTGAGGTTGTTGTGGACTTATACAAGCCCTAACCACTGATGTGATGCACTAGTTTGAGAGCAGTTTGATGCAAATTTATGTCGAATCTTCTAAGCAATTTTCCAAGAAAGGGTTTGATACCATGAGGAAAAAACTGGAGAATACTTGGTGCAAATTTCAAAGTGGATTTCGCTGGAAAATGTAGTTATTTTGGCCATAGTTTAAAAAACCCACTGAATAACCCAGAAATTCTGGTAAGATTATGAAAAATTTTGGCAAAGAATTTTGAAAATCTGGGTTATACTAGTTAAACTTCAGTATTTTGGGTGCCATAAAAGTGTTTGATGGTGCTGAATCCATTTCTACCATAAAAACACTCCAACCACCTGTTTTTTTTTAAATTGTTTTACTAGATTCAGGGAAAAATTGCAGCCAAACACTCCAACTACCTGTTTTTTTGAATTTTCTTTTACCAGATTCCAGCCAAAAAAAACTGCCATCCAAGCTATTTTATTATATTGATAAACAACTCCGTTATTTTGGGCACAGTAATTCTTCTTAATTGTATATGACGTGACTCGACCCTTGGTTGAGTAAGAATCCGGTGCAAATATCTCTGCGACATGGTACAATCAAGAAAGCCAAAGTTGCAGAAAGGAACATATATTTTAGTCACTAATCCCTTTTTGTGCATGGACGTGAGCTAAAAAAAAAAAAACTAGGCTACCAAACCTTGAAGGACCCTTTTGATGAGTATGCGGGTCTGTGAGAAAAAAATAAGAAGCATCAAACTGTTAACTCAGACTTGTACTTTGCGTAGATTTTTGAAAGTGTTTAGGCCTCATTATTGACATTTTAATGCAGATTGAGAATATATGTTTGCGGTAGCTCATCTGGTGTATATTTCTCTGAACTAAGATCTGTTCGTTTGGATTTTCGATGGTTACATGACCTCCTCATCTGTGAGCCCTAAAGGTAGGTCTAATTTACACCGTACACTAGTCTTGTGCATAGAATCACAAGTGCACGGTGTCTCCGTGACTTCATTCCTGTGAAATAACTCCTATATGGTCATGAGAACTAAGTTAAGGTGAATATGCATTGAAGTGTTAGGAGCTAAACTAAGACTGCTCATTGATTCAAATTCTGGGAATGAGAGTGAATTGGTAGAGCATGGATGCAAAACAATTTGGTTGTTTGTGGCTGTGATACTTTGGGTAAATATAGACTATACATGAAGTTCCCTATGTTGGGAAACTTAATTAACTGTTTAATTACTTGCATTTATGTGTCAATCCGGGTATGTGCGCTTGTGAAGTACACTACACCGTATGTGCTGGGAGATTAGTTTTCAATATTTATGCATAATTGAAATGAATTGGAAATTTCAAAATTAAATTAAATTCTTTAATATAAATTATTAAAGTACTAATATTTTGGAAATGAAATTAATGTTAAACTAGAAAAAAACATAAAGATTCTTCATCTAAGTAAACATGAGATTTTACCCCAAGAAAGCATGGAGATTTTCTTCTAAAACTTACAAACTTTAATCTATGGAATCATGCACATTTTAATCTAAGAAAGAATAAACATTTAATCTATGGAAAACATGAGTTTTTAATCTATGATAAGCATAAAAATTAATCTATGTAAAAAAAATATTCATGAGAATATGAAAGAAATGGAAAGCATCTATATTATTCTCACAGATCTCCAGGGGGCCTTCCTGAAGACGGTAAGGTGTTGAAAACTCAGATCAAGAGAAGAGATCTAAATCACCAATTTCATCCAGAGCTGCATTATATAAAAAATTATATTCATTGGAAAAAAATAGAGTTCTTCTCCTTCAATAAGCAACAACAATTACAAATTAAGACCATCCTTGACATCTCTGATCTCTCCTCTCATTAAAGAGACTGCAATTTATAGAATTTTGAGACAATTAACAAATTCAGAATTTTCTTGCTAGAGTTTTGGTCATGAGATCAAATCAAATAAAATTTCATGGATTTTTGGATCAAATATCTACTCAGATCTGATCAAACTTTTCTCCGTGCTACGAATTTGCTAAAGAACAACTCCTTTAGGCTTTTTTGTTGACTGTGCATTAAATAAAAAATTGAAAAACCGTAATTTTCAAAATAAGGCTCCAAAGATCTTCGAAAAACTCTCAAATAGTAACGCATTTGAGAAATCGACTCTTGAAAAAGCTATTTGGGCCCGTTCTGAACAAAACCCATGTTTTCTTTTTCCGAAATTCACTTTCATTTGCTCAAAAAATTCGTTTTAAGTTTACTGGTATCATTTGCTCAGAAAATGTGTTTTAAGTTTACTGGTAAAAACCGTGCATTTTTTTTTAAAAGCCATAAATAAAATATTTCATCCATAATCCTCCGGGGCAAGATGAACTCTAGGGTTTTTGCTTGCATCTCTCTTCCCTCCGCTATCGTCAAGCTCCAATGCGGCTAGGAAGCTCATGGCGGAATGAGACAAGACGCGCCATCGACACCTGACAAGCCTTACCATGAGTGCTGCAGCGCTGGAGACAAGGTTAAGAAGGCATGCGTTCAGTCCAAAGCACATTCAACACTTCTGGCCACAGACAAGGCAACAAATCTCCATAACATGCAGGACGACGATGCCCATGTAGATCAGATCGGGTTGGATCTCATCCCCAATGTGATGCTGAAGAACTTATGTGTATTTTTTATCAGCAAGAAAAGCACTGAAAGTTCCAGCCTGCCCCTACTCCTCAACAGTTCTCCGTTCCACTGCGTGACCCTAGAATTATCACGCCAGGGCGACCATCTCACAAGGGGAAATGATAAATGCAAAGAGGCTACCTTGTGTAGCAGCAAGCCATCAGTGCTCGTCACTCTAGCCTCTTGGATGGGATTTGACAGCCAGGGACCCCAAGATCTTATATCCCCCTCTTTTCAGATTCAAATCGCTCTCCTAACTGGAAAAATCATGGTACTTTGGGTTCATTCTACGGATCTAGTGAAATACCTCTCGCAGGTCCTTGAACTCAGATTGGGGATTCCTTCTGCCTCTCAGTGACTTCTCTATGGAGGTAAACAACTTGAGAACTCTCTTCCGCTCTCATTTTATAATATTGAAAAAGATGCCTCTATGGTTTTAACCCTTCGTCTACGAGGACGGGTAGTCGGGCAACCATCGTCTGCTCAAGCTTTCTCTTATAGGGATGTTGTCCATGCCCAACCTTCCAAGAAAACTGCTCAACCCACAGAGGCTCCCAAGCCTTTTTTGGTTGATAAATTGGAGGATGCACCCTCTGTAGAAATTTCCCACCTGGAACTTGAAAACCAATATCAAATGTATGGAGAATCTTCCATTATTTGCCGATTTAATAGATTATGGCCTCGCACAACAGATCTATACCAATGGATTCACTCCACTTGGACCAGTAACAACAAGGTTATTTTCTGCTCAAAGGTTTTCTTTATAGTTCTGTTTTCTCTCCATGAGGACCATCAAAAAGCCTTAACTGGTGGTCCATGGTTTTGGGGAAAGGTCCATGGTTTTGGGGAAAAGCAGGGCTATTCCTCACCCCCTGGTTCCCAGAATTTTACCCTTCCATGACAGTCATTACCAAGCTTCCAATTTGGGTTAGGCTTCCAAATTTACCTACTCATTTATGGCACTTTTCTATCTTCCAAGAAATTTGAAACACTCTGGGTTGTTTTCTGGCAACATATCCCTATAGGGGGGAGAAGGGCATATACACCTATGACAAAATTTGTGCTGAAATTGACATAAGAAAAGGTTTGCCTAATCAAATCAATCGCAAAGTTGGTGACTTCCCCTGGACTCAGACCTTGGAATATGAGAACACTACGTTCTGATGTCGTCACTGCTATCAAATAGGGCATCTTCAGAAACCTTGCACTATGTTCCTTGCCCAAAAGAAGAGGAACAATCGCAAACCAAACTCCAAAAGTTGGAAACCCTATGATCTAACTCCCATGGAAGACATTGAGCCCTTAAGCTCAGATGAGGAGGATATTGAAGCAGATGAGGTGATAGAAATGCAAGAGAAGGAGATGGCCTCGACAGACCCTGTGGGGCCCAATGTTTCCTCGAATGCTCAGGAACGTACACATGAGTCCGCTTCCTCCAACTCAGATAAGGAGACTCTTCCTTTGGTCAACAACAATCTTCAAGTGGTTTTAGCCCATCCACTCCATGATGGTTGGGTTAAAGTTACAAAAAAGAAGGGAAAGAAATGTCATATTGAGGATTCAACCCATTCTGGGTAGATTCCCGAGTCTGCCTCTCATGGTTCCTATGTTTCTCTTCTTGTTCATCTGTGTCTCTCTCTTGGCTATGTAATGGGACCGAGGTTGATGGCTGATCATTTCCAGCTCCCCTGTTATCTAGCATCTCTTGATTGTAACTCCATTTTGTACTATATGCTTTTAATAGAATCAGTCCTATTTAGAAAAGAAAAAAAATGTGTATTTTTCCCTTGATCTTTTGTTGGAGGTCCACACGTGTGAGCTGGGTGGAATTTATCCAACACAAATCCATATTGGAGCTTCTAGAAACAAAGTGCAAGTGTCAGATTTCATTCTAGAGTGGTGCTACTACCTCAACCATGGATATAGCTACGAAAACTTGACAAAACTGCAAAAATTTGAACTTGCTAAAATGTCCTTAGTAAAAATATGAAAAATTCTTCTTAATTCATTAAAAATAATGGAAATAATAATAATAAACCATGTAAACATGTATGCGGTAATTGGTGTGTTTATGAAAAAATATGGTTAAAAATTATGACAATGGGTGAATTGAATGATGTGGAAATGGATGGTTTCATCAAAAAAATTATGACAAATTGGAAGCCCAACATTGCAGCCATTTGAGTAACAATGCAATTGAAACCTATTTGGCATGATAGCATTGGTTGTAATTATGTTGATTTATTATAGAGATTGGATGCATGACTGAGAAGTATGTTGTCAAAACATATATGTACTAAGCTACGTGTTGTATATTGCTCACAGTTGTAGCATGTATTAAGAAGGTAGGATGTGTTCCTGATCTTAAAGTTTTGAATGAAGAAAAAATTCATACATTAGAGCAAGAATCCTTTTTGAAGATCAAGTTTGCTAGGCAGTATAAATGCAGGATTTACACCAACATTTAAATTGTCAATCCCAGTTGGTAAACTTAGAGGCATAGCACAATATATGCCAGAATACGACCTCAGGGATCTGTCAAATTAAAATCAAGCTTTTGTAAATAATTCAGAAAGGGCATCATTAAGGAAAATGGAACAAGACTCTTTGAAGCAAAGTAAAAACTCTGGGAATCTACTTTTGGCTCCTCTTTTGGGTTGAGTGACTCCTGTAGAAAGCCTTCCTCAATTGTCCAGTGGACAAGGGAATGTAGGTCCCACTCAAAAGAATGCAATTCAAGTAATAAGGAATGAAAAACCTCTTAAAGAATTACTACTATGATGCAAGGATGGGAAGCATGAAATGAAACCTAAGACACTTCATTCCAATCAATCTAAGGAAATTATTGAATGCTTATAAATTATATATATATATAGATACTGCTTCTCTTGGAAATAATCCAACACACAGTGTGCAATAGGAATAAGATAAATCCATCTGTTGCTTCCAAGCTCACCCTAATCTTATAAAATTGTTAAGTTCTCCTTCTTCAATACATGAATATTCTATATGACATGCATTGTTCAAAGCAACATTCAATTACAATGAAGAGATAACAATCACGATTTTTTTACCTTTAAACATTTTGAGAGTTTTGTGAGCGCTTCACTTTTGCAAATAAAACAAGATTATAATCTTCCCTTATGCTGATCCTTTCATTTGATTATTAAGATTCCCAGAATGAATGCTTTCCTCCCTAGTGCAAGAATCAGTTTCGCATTTTGAATAAGGCAATCATGAATGCTCTAGATAATGCATGATGAGTTAAATTAACTAGAACTATTCATAAGCAATTGTTTCCTTTATCATTATATTCTGAAAATAATCCTTCTTGTGCAGTAGATGAGATCAAGGCAAGTATTACACTTATAAAATAAATGAGATGTAGTAAGAAATCATATACTCTGTCTCCATCCTTATAGAAAATGCATTCCACATAACAACAACATCATTAATTAAACTCCAATATTCAAAGTAATGAAAATGGACTGTTGAATGGAACTACAAATCTCAATAATCAAAACATCCAAAAGAGCTATGAAATGAAGTTTCAAGTTATAGTATACCACATTATCACACTATGCAGCTAGAAGTAATATGAAAAGAAATCATAAGAGGAATGGGGCAAAAGACTGGCTGGTGAACCTAAACCACCCGGCTCGTTTCCCTTGCAGCAACTAAATCACAACACCAAATGATTCAACAAGAATTATAAACATAAAAACGAGTGCTAGATCATATTATCATTGAAGTCTTATTACATAAGTTTTAAGCAGTGCAGAGTTGAGCCCCAGTGGTCCCCTCTAGGGATCATCCCACTGAGCACACAAGCTCCTCCCTTCCTGCACATTGAAATCAACCTTCCTCTATCAAAACACAATTTCAAAGTATAATCCTGATCTCCCTCTACAACATGCAGCCTTCATATATATAACAGTGATGCCTCCAATTCTAGAGATTAAAACTGATTTCTATACCAAAAATAAGAGGTTCACTTATTGGATGGATTCACATCGATATGAGGTTTCATATGAATGAAAAATATGGTATCAAACTGTGCAATCCTTGCCATCGTATGCATTGGGAAAATTATGTTGTTTAACAACCTTTGTAATTTTATCCAAAACAGTTTGACCGAGTAATTTGACCTTAACTCCACGCATTACTTGGAAGACATGGGTGTGATCAAGGGAACACATCAACACATCAACCATCTACCCTTCAAAACCCATATGCTCATTCCCCATCATGATAACCCGAAGTATGAAAATCGTGGAAGTGAGAACAAGATTTTGACTGTTGGTGTAGGAATTGAGCTGATGGAACAAGAATTGGACTAATGGAACAAGAACTATATACTTTCCATAAGGAGAGACTGCTATTAGTGAAGTTTTGACAACAAATACCTTCAAATCATTAAACAAAGAAGAATTCATGGATCCATAACTTGTTACCTCTGAGTGACTATATATATTAGCCAATAATCAATAAAAAGGATAATATTGGCTATAAACACCTGATCCAGGCACAAGAGTTATTTAGAAAAAGTATGAAAATCTAGACAAAATGGAGGCTCAACACTCCCCCATGATGATCTTGTTACACATCCTCGTGCAAGCAAAACCATAAGATGGATTCAAAATTTAAAAAATGCAAGCTTGTGGCCTAGAGCCCTGTTGTATTAATCAAAATATTCAGGTGCTTTCCCTCTGAGTTCTTGATCACCTTGTCGATTTATCTTTTTAAGATCCTGTTATGGGTAGCATAATACTTAGCTCGCTTGGCTCAATCCTTGACCAACTTTTGCAACTTCTCTTTCTTAATACTTAGCTTGTTGTTTTTATTGCGCATATTATTATAAAGTTTCTCCCAATATTCGTTTTCCCCTTTTACATTTTCTTCACGAACAACAAGCTCACGTACCTTCTTCTTCAATCTCTTTGTCATGATATTTTTCTTCCTCAATATATAGTCACCAGTGGACCCTTTTGATCTCTGTTGATTTATGGAATAAACATCAACAATTTCTACTACGAGAGGGTCAAATGAGAATTCAAACCCCGAGTTTACTTCTATTATAGGATTTTTGATTTGAACCCCTTCATCCATAGGGATTTCTACTTGATCTATCCCTATAACTGGTTCATCGACTTGATTAGTTACCAGATTCTTAATCTGGGACATAAATTTATCAGTAAATTTTTCAAACTCCTAGAGTTTATCTCCATCAATGGCACTTGTATGTTCTTTTACTATTTCTCCTTCCTCTAGATCCAAATAGAAAACTTGAAACTCCAAGTTTCTGGAAGGAGGTCGAGTGGTTTTCTTCATGCTGTGTGTAAACCTTCGTCCAACAACAGGAGTTTGAGGTTCAAATGGTAATGTTTTCGGGGTTGTAGGGTTCGCAGGTGTATATACCCTTTTTCGCCTCGATTTCTTGGGATGTGAGGAGAGAACATTGTCCATTCGATTTTCCTCTAGGGTTTTCTCTACCCCATGCAATTCATCAAGGGGCTAAGTGATGGGATTTTCAATGACTATTATAAACCCGTTTTGCCGAAGAAAATAGTCCCAACTATTGCTTCTTATTCCTATATCATATACGATCAATATTTTAATAAGCCCATAATGATAAAGACTTTCCCTATGGTTTTTAACGGATCTACGAACTCCCTGTGACATCTTTGCAGACTTTTTAAGAGGAAATAGGGGATATTTATCCTTTGCTCACCTGTGAAATGTAGCAGCAAACCAATTTGATATAGGAAATTTGTTACATACCTGCCTTCGCAGGTCAAATATTTTTGGAGAATGAACAGAGGAGCGCACCATTCATCTCTGATCTGAGAACTCGGTATCCCCTTCACCTAGTTAACGTTCTGGTGCCCTGCTTTCAGAAATCACACTTTGTTGTTTATCCATGCTCTTGTTCTTGAACCACTTAACTCCCTCCAATGGTAATCCAGTTGCTCGAGAAATGTTCCTCTCATTCACATTCATAGTAAAATCCCCAATTCGAGTTATCTTTCCATCGAATCCCTATGCAAATTGCAATGCAACCTCGTATTCATACCCCTAGAATTTAGCCATAAATTCATGCCATCCGTCCTTCATCAAATTTTGTTTGTAGGCATTTTACTTAGGAGTCTTCTCTGGCTCCTCTATGGATGTGGGCTCTTGGCAGTCATATTTCTTCATCATGGCTTGGATGGACTGCAGATATGATATGTGCTTCTAAGGATGAACAAGATGTTTTAGCAAAAACATAAACCTAGTATGCTTTGCTTAAATCATAGAGGTTTGAACAATTTTTAAACTAAGTTGGTAAGTTGATTCACTTTTCAAGCGACATGGTGCAGGTTTTATGGATATATGCCAAAGGATGTATTAATTATCACAAGGGATGGTGAAGTTTTGGTCTCAAAAATCGATTTAATATTAAAAATGGTAATAAACAAACCCCGTCCAACCTCCTTTCTTAACATGACTACCTTATAGCTGGATCAAATGTACCTGAGTAGTATTATAAGCGTTCGACAGACCTTCTTATGATGAAAAAAAGAATCATGACTACGAGGTCAGAGCATTATGGACACCTGTCATCAACATTCCAACGCATCAAAATATTTTCTCATATATTAAAGATATCATTATTTATATTGGAAGGCTAGGACATGGAGCACTGAATGTGAAATCATGGAAGATAGCAGGGGAGAAATATTTACAATTTAATAATCAACAAAGGATCGATACCTTATTTTTAAAATTTCCTACAACATTATAGTGCCAACAACCCTTGTGGAAACATCAAGTGCAAGAATTATCAAAGGGGAGAATTTTTTTTTGATGTGAAAAGAGGGTCATTATATAACAAGACCAGGTACAAGAAAAGTAAACATTATGAAAAATATCAAGTACATACCTGTTGTCTTGTTTCAAATGAACTCCTTGTTTGACATAGGTTTCTTTTCAGAACTCATTTATTAGCTTCAAAATATTATTAACACCAATGATAAAAAACATATTTGCTGGAAGAGGTGAAATTTCTAGAAGGCTGCCATAAGTTTCCTGTACTTGTTGTAACAATCATGCACCTACTATGGAAATCCTGCACCTAGACCTACAGTTCTTATTCAAAGGTAGCTACAGTCAACACACATTATTGTCCATCAACACCTTGTGATTAGGAATTAATGAGCATTTCATCACTCTAAATACCGTGTAAAATTTGAAGTAAGTTATGATACCAGAAAAAAATAAAAACAGAACAAGATGACACCTTCCTAGACCAATCAACAAATTACTAATCAAACACCCTAAATTTTTTTGTCATCTAGATGCAATATTAGATCTCTTGTTAATCCAATACAAAGGATTACCTTCACTAAGGGTACCACATCATTAAAGATTCCTAATTTTTGAAAAATAGAACTCAAAGCATCATGCTCAAATCATCTTAAACCCATTTTCCAGGAAATAAAATGATGAATTTTAGGGAAAGAGAAAAATAACTGAGTAAATCATAGTATGAAATTAGCTTTAATACCATAGACAAGGCCCTGTTACCCGCAGGCGTCTATAGCCTCGTTAGGATGTCTTTTGACCCAGCGAAATTCCTGTGTCCCACTTAATAGGTTTAGATTCAAAGTTTTCTTATTTAAATTAAAGATTAGATGAAGGTTGTTGTCTTGGCTTGGTAACTAGAAAATGGCAGTGCCACTGACAAGAAGTAACATGGATGAACATGTAGGCTCGTAATGATACCTCCCATCTTCCAGCTTTCCAGTTGAAAGCCATTATTCTGGCTTGGTGACCAGCAATAGTAATGTCATACATGTTAGGTCTCATGATCATGGTAGGTCGTCTCATTACGAGACCTCCTATCCTTCCATAAATCTTTTGTAAACTCTGATTATGATTAACTTAGAAGGTTACTTAATAAGTGAGGAGGCAGATCTACTACTTAAGAGTACATGATGGCGTGAAATTTTTTTAATGACTAATCATTACTGGCTAGTTCCTCTACCCTAAATATTCATTTAATTAATATGTCTCAGACAATGACTTGAAATATTCTTTTGCGTTAACGGTGCTAGTGCTCTCATGAATGGCTCATTATGATCTTTACAAGAGTGGTCCACCATAGTAGGTTTTCCAATGATACTTTCTAAGGGAAATTGAAAATATATAACTTAGATGATGACTTATTATAATGATTAGTCATGGTCACTTTCACAAGATGATGAGGTATTAGAGTGAATCATACTCCACAAGATTTTTCACAGGTGTGTGTGTTAACAACCAATGTGGATCAAAAGAATTTTCAATGGATATGCTTGACAGTCGAAACCCTAATAGAATTGTTGTAACATATTTATACATGGCATTGGTTTATTCTTCTACCCTACTCTACCTTAAGAAGTGGAAGAGTCCCTTTTAAGTATAAGCGTACTTCCAATGAAACCATGTGCACAATAAGAGGCTAAATCTACTCATGTTAAAATTTGAAAAGCATATTCGAGAAAATACCAGAACATGAGGGACTAGCTACATTAATAGATGTGATGCTACAATTTTTCAGATGATGAAGGAGGAGTGTATAATGGCAGTCATTAGAAACCAAGATTCTATGGGATCCATACACTCTTGGTCGTTTGATTCATGGGAAACCTTAAGTGCATCATGCAAATCCTCCAAATTTCTTTGTTTATCCCCTAAAGTGCAGGCTGGATCAGGTAGATGTTCTTTAATCTCTCCTTCTGATGGCTTCTCCTCATCAAGCATGATCCATAACTTCTCGGTTTCCATAGTAATATCTTCTGGTTCTTCATGAATCTTTTCTTCCAGAGGGGTAGACCTATCTTTGATTGATTCCAAAATGTGTTCTTTATTTGAAGTAGATATGCCAACTTTTTCTAAATTTTGAGATAGTTATTGGAATAGCATCACACTTCCTGGCATTTCCCTGTTCACTGGAAAGTCTTGTCAGCACCTGGATTTAGAGTGGGGGATTCTTTTAGCATCTGGAAAAAAATAGAAACATACTAACCCAAAATATCAATTGCAGTTAAAAGAACAAACCAAGATTGTAAACTAATAAATCACACTTGCGAAAATAAATTAAATAATCTAAATTGCAGTAAAGAAAGCAACCCAACATCACACTTTGTAGTAAATGAAATCACTTAGTTGCAGTAAAGAAAGCAACCCAACATCACACTTTGCAGTAAATGAAATCACTCAATTGCAGTAAATCAAGCATCACACTTGGCAGTCAAAGAAATCACTTACAATAAGGGAAACCTGGCTTGCAAGCTCTTTGGAAATATCGTCCAGTATGCTTCAACAAGCAAGGGGAATCTTGTTAATCTAAAAATTAATTGTGAAGGAAAGGGAAAAGCATGAAAAATTTCAAGGCCTTATCCTACAACACCTCCCCGGAAACGATGCCAAAATGTTGGGCGGTATAAATTCAATATTTACACCAACATTTAAATTGTCAGTCTGGGTTGGTAAAATTAGAGGCGTAGCACAATATATGCCAAAATAAGACCTCAGGGATCTTTCAAATAAAAATCAAGCTCTTAAGAATAATTCAGAAAGGGCATCATTCAAGAAAAATAAACAAGACTCTTTGAAGCAAAGTAAGCACACTCGGAATCTACTTCTCGCTCCTCTTTTTGGTTGAGTGACTCTTGTAGAAAGCCTTTCTCAATTATCCAGGGGACAAGGGAATGTAAGTCCCACTCAAAAGAATGAAATTCAGGAAATAAGAAATGAAAAACCTCTTAAAGAATTACTGCTACGCTGCAAGGATGGAAAGCATGAAATGAAACCTAAGGCACTTCATTCCAATCAATCTAAGGGAATGCTTCTAAATTGTATATATATAGATACTACTTCTCTTAGAAATAATCCAACACAAAGTGTGAAATAGGAATAAGATAAATCCATATTTTGCGTCCAAGATCACCCTAATATTATAAAATCATTAAGTGCTTCTTCTTTAACACATGAATATTCTATATGACATGTATTGTTCAAAGCAACATTCAATTACAATGAAGAGATAAAAATCACGGTTTATTTTACCTTTAGACATTCTGAGAGTTCTGTGAGCACTTCACTTTTGCAAATAAAAAAAGATTATAATGTTCCCTTATGCTGATCCTGTCATTTGATTTTTAAGATTCCTAGAATGAATGCTTTCCTCCCCAGTGTAGGAATCGGTTTCACATTTTGAATAAGGCAGTCATGAATGCTCCAGATAATGTATGATGAGTTAAATTAACCAGAACTCTTAATGAGCAATTGTTTCCTTTATCATTATATTCTAAAAATAAACCTTCTGGTGCAGTAGATGAGATCAAGGCAAGGATTACACTTATAAAATAAATGAGATGCAGTAAGAAAGCATATACTCTATCTCAATCCTTATAGAATATGCATTCCACATAACAAAAACAACATTAATTAAACTCTAGTAATGAAAGGAGTGAAAAGGGACTGTTGAATGGAATTGCAAATCTCAATGATCAAAACATCCAAAAGAGTTATAATATGAAATTTCAAGCTATATTGTACCACACTGTTACACTATGCACTTGAAAGTAAGATGCAAATAAATTCTAAAAGGAATGGGGCAATGGACTGGCTGGTGGGCCCAAACCACCCAGCTCGTTGCCCTTGCAGCAACTAAATCACAACACCAGAAGATTCAAAAAGAATTATAGACACAAAGACGAGTGTTATATCATATTAATAGTGAAGTATTGTTAAATAAGTTTTAAGTGTAGAAATTTCTAAATCCTTACACTTTATGCACAAATTATTACTGCTAATTTGGTTATGCTCCTCCTACTTAGACAAGTTATTAACTTAATAAATTCAAGTTAAAATTGAAGCAAAACATATAATAGATCTCTACCAATCCATATCTAGAACAAGTTCATGCACACATAGAAAAAGTGACAATTATTTCTGACAAATAGTCCCTAGAAAAACCCAATGCGAGAAAACCGGTCTCTGGCTACTGGAGGGTTTTATTATTAAGAATATCTCTGAATACACAAATATGGGTTCCAGATCTAGAAAACCCGACAGAGAATACACTAGATCTACAACTCACTGGCTGATCTAGGACCAAAATAATGATTGATCCACACCCTTAAATGGGATTTACAGAACTCAGCCAAGATTATGGCCTAGAAACCCCAGCGCTGCCCCTGAAAGCCTCTGTGTCAACCTCTGAATCCCCTTAAACCCTCATCGCTGCACCAGAAGAGACTGCATTACCCAAGAATGGGTGACACAGTCACTACGCTGCCCCTTAGGGTCTATGCGTAACCCTCTGAGGGTTTCGTGCTGAAAATCACGTTGTCCCTAGAGGGACTGCACTGTCCTTGCTGTTACTACTGCTCTCTTCTTCTGCACTATCCTTGAGCCGATCTCTGCCTCTTTTGTATTCTAGACCTCGGGATCAGGTCATCCCCTTGGCCTAAATTCCCCTCTTTACAGCTGAAACACTTCAAAGTATTCTTTAGTTGAAACACTTCAAAGTATTCTTAGCAAACCCTGCCCTAGAATCTCAGCTTAACTTTAGTGCTCTGCCTCTGTGTATTCTCACAAATGACCCCAAGCCTTTCCCTTATAATTTTCTTGTTGACAAATCAACGACCATGATCATATCTTGAATCAATGGCTAAGATAAAAGAAAGATTGATCCGTGTGACTTAAGACAATTTCATCACATGTTTAATTAAATTCTAATTATTTAAGTTCCCTAAGTTTTAACTTAGGAAATACATTAAAATAATTAATTAATTTAATATCTCCTAAACCAGATGAAATTTCCCAAATCCTTTTCTGGGTCTTGTAGATTAAGTGTACTATATTCCCTCCGCAAAATTTGGGAGCTATATCATAATTGATGCTACCCCAAATACAAAAAATCTCAACACTCCCTCTTAACATCAAGGGTGTGCTCTAGTAATACATCAAACTTATGCATTACATGAGTTTTGAAATTGGTTCTATGCTGCTAATGCTTGGCCTGCTGCCACTCAACTCTGCACTGCTGCTACCATTCTGTACTGCTGCCCATGACTCTACCACTGCCACTGCAACCACTGTACTGCAACTCCCTCTCAATGTGTTGCATCTGTGTTGCTCATAGCACTGCCGCTGCTGATTTGCTGCACTGCAACTTCAGTTGTTGAGAGAAACAACTAAATCTCCTACCCAATATTTCAAAAACAACTCTGAGGGGCTGCATCCTCATCACTGAAGCTCCATAGGCTATATATCTATTATGGTATCTAAATAACAATGCACAAATACAGCTCTACCTGCGTAATTAGACTCCCTTTGCACTACTGAAGTCACATCAGCCCCTTGTGTTGAAATCTTTCACGATGCTGCTACAATGTGCTGTCCCTCTGAAGCCTTCTGTGCTACTGAAACTCTACACTGCGTAAGCAACTCTACTCTGCACTGTTGAAGTCACATTGGCCTCTGAGCTGCTAGTGCTTCTACGCTAATGCTGCCTTTCTCTGCACGACTCCTTCTAGTCTACAGATCTGCCTCTGCCTCTGCTTTATCTATGATCTATGCACCCACTACTCCACTTGTCTCGCTACTGTCTTAAGCCTGTCATAGCTCGCATGTGATCCAAGAGATGAGCTACTCAAGGATCCCGCCCTACTTCCATGTAGCTCCTCTACATGCCCATGTCACCCCACCTCCGTGGTTCATGAGCACTCATGGCTGCATCATGTCCTGACCCATCATCTGCCACAACTGCTTTGGAAGAAGATGCTTCCTTGTCCCTTTTCTTCTTAGGACAATTGCTGGAAAAATGTCCCATTTCACCACATTGGAAGCACTTCATCTTTGAAAGATCCTTCTTCTTCTTTGGATGCTTCTTTGATGCCAAGGCTGCATCTTCCTCATATTCTTTCTTCACTTTTCTCAATCCAGAGATGTGCTGCTTCTTGGTGAATCTGCAAAGTTCTTCTTGACGCAGAATTAACCACAAGCTGTCCCAATCTGGGAGGTCCGCTTTGCCCAAGATACTTTGAACAAAGGTTTCCCACTCATCTGTGACTGCATTGAGGGCAATCCTGACTATCACATCATCATCCACTGTTGCACCCTTTACAATCAGCTGATCTCTAATTAACTGTAATTTGAAGAGAAAATGTTCCATGTCTTCTCCCTTGGTCATCATGAATGACCTCATCTGAGTCTCCAACAACATTTTTCTTTAGACAACCTTTCGCTCATATAGGGAAGTCAAGGCCTTCCACATCTCGTTAGTTGTCTTCTTCTCAGCTACATGTGGTACAATATGGTCCTTGATACCATCCATAATCAGCTGCTTGGCATGCCCAACAACCTCCTTATGCTTCCGAAGGAGATCTGGATCTGTCGGTGTGGCCAGAGTTTGCTCTGCGTGGTCTCTGAGATTATATGCCTGAAGGAAAATCATGATACTTACCTTCCAAACAGAAAATTTCGAGAGGCCATCCAACCTATCCTGATCACGTAGTCCATGAGGAGCCATCTACTCAGAATGTGTTGGAACTTCCTCTTCTCTTTGCTAGAGAAATGGATCTAAGGCCGTTGGTGAGACTAACATCTTCTACTCCCTTTGACAACTGATTTCCCTCCTTGAAAATCTACCAAATCAACTATGAATGAGCTTCTTCTTTGATCCTCTGATCAAACTACAAGTTTCCTTTGGTAAGAAACTCTCTAAGAAGCTAATCTCCTCCCGCTCTTTGTCACTTGTAGGCTAAAAAATATGAAAACTTCAGAAATTTAACCCCACCAGCACCTTCTGAATTTCTGGAGCTTTTTTTATGTCTTTTTTGGATATGACATTTTCAGATCTGAATCACATTGGCTGGTTTCAGACCAATCTAGCACTGTTTTTGAGCTTTCTCTACGTAGTAATTGCATGGGATTTCTAGAACACAACGTTAGACAACATCACCCTTCCCTCTGCATGAATCTGACTCGGAAAACTGCGCTGTCCCTTCAGATCTACATTTCTGCTGCTTTTCCAGCTGCTTTATGCAACTAGAACCTTCAGTCTCTTCTACTGGTGACCCTCCTGTTGGTCCTGAATTGAGGTACATTTTCACCCTATAATTACTTCAAATTATATCACAATTTAGGGAATTCTTCCTCATCTGAACAATAAAGAATTAAAATATTTATGAAAACTAGAGCAATAGGGCTAATGACAAAAGGAATGTTTTTATAACAGAGAATTGACTTATTGTATCTCCTTATGCAGGAAGGCAGAGTAGCCGAACCAATGGTAAATGGAAAGAAAAATGACAGACGCAAACATTTGGGATCTCAGTAACTCCCAGAAGCCAACAGAAGGCAGAAAAACGGATTTGAGCCCAAGAACACAAACGACAGCCATGCGCAGCGGGTTGTCGTTTGGAGAATACTTCCTCATTTCGTGAAATTGCCTTTAAAAGGACTAGGGACGAACTAGATAGGGAGTCGAAGTTAATTGGGAATTTTCCCTCTGTAATCAACGCGTTAAGACAGAGCTGTCATATTGTATTCCTGCATTATCCTTTGAGTTTTGATGTTTTGGACAATTACCTTTTGAGGTTTTCATCGCGTTAGAACTTCTAGTGGTCTGGGCCCAACCTTTGGGAGTTTCTGCGCCAATTCTGTGTTGCACATTAGTTACAGAATCCATGTTCAATTATCTAATGTGGTTGTAACATCTACTCAATAAAGTTACGGTTTTTCTTCCTTCAGAATAGTTTAGTATTTCTCGATTCAGAATAATCGCATTTCGTATTTTCTGGTTTATAATGATACTTCATCACCAGTAGATGTTTTTAGTTTCTTTCAATGCCTTTGCAATCGATTTACAAATATCAAGATAGTTATTGCTCGATGTTACTTATCTTTGTGGATTACATTGTTCTGTTAGCACGATAAAGCATCCAATTATTGATTAATGCTAATGATTTAGTTTACAAAGAGAATTCCATTGCAAAATTATATAAGTGAGTGTTGTACAATGCATTTAGATTACTTCACTTAGATTGTTGTTCAATTCACTTAGACTACTGTTTGATTCATTCAGATTTCTTTAGATCAATTCATTTAGATTGCTTCGACAAGATTGTTGTTCAATTCATTTAGATTGTTGTTCACTTCATTTAAGATTTTTATATTCAATTCATTTGGGTGATTCAATGATTCATTTAAGATTGATGTTCGGGTCGTTCACGATTTAGATTTCGAATTTCACTACGATTGTTGTTCAATTCACTTAGATTGTTGTTCAATTCACTTAGACTACTGTTTGATTCATTCAGATTTCTTTAGATCAATTCATTTAGATTGCTGCTCAATTTATGAAGTTGCTACTCAACCCACCATCCTGCTGTTCAAACATAGGCTTGACATAATAACCAGCCATAACCTACCAAATCATTCCTTGCTAAGTTGATTGAGTAATCCTTTCTCATAAACAACATAGAGTATCTATCAATTGACCTCACTTGCATATATTGTGTCGACATTCTTGAAATAAGAAGACTTACCTCGGGTTGATAATTAAATGAAGAGCACTAGGGTTGCTAATAATAAGCCACCTCTGTGACACCAACATTTTTGGCGCCGTTTCCAGGGAGAGTGTTAAGAGTGATATCCTTTATTCACCTTTCTCTATTGCTGCGAAGAATTGGATATTAAAAACGAGTGGTAAGAGCCTGCGTACCGGTAAGAAAAATGCTTGCTCTATAGCCTGCTTCTCAGCAAAATTGTTCAAAGATCAGTATAATAGGTGCTCTTGTTTTATGACTAGGAAGAAAAAGATAGAAACAATTCAAACTAACTCTAAAAAATCCTCACAATCCCAAGGACCGGAAATCCTTGGAAGGGAAACATATATAGACGAAATCATTAACAAAGCTAAATCTCAGGCATCCATAGGACCTAGAACTATTTACATTCAAAACCCTATCACGCTCCCTCAAGCTATAGCCTCACCATTTGTAGCGCATGCCGAGATTCACGATGAAGCTGAAGGAGTTGAGAAAAGCCTTCAAATTGCCAATCATATAGGCACTGACCCTTTGAGAGAGGGAGGTTCTTGCAATTTACAAGAAGGGGAAGGAGAAGCTAGTGGCATAATTCAAATAGAAACTCCAGAGCCTAAATCACCTAAAAGAGTAGTCGAGACAGAGGTACTTAGGATCCCAAACCACGGAAGCACTGTAAAACCTCCACCACATTCGCCTCCTAAGACCCCTCGAATCACTCCTCCAGAACAAGAAATACCTGAAGATTTCTGGCACCTCTTCGACCAAATGGAAAATAATCAAAATCAGAATCAGAGGCAGACATCAACATTGGAATACCCCATTGTTGATCATGCTACAAACGCCCCTATGAAAGCCATTCCCTTACACAACATTCCCACCTTCCATGGTTTGACTATAGAAGATCCTGATGCATTCCTATTTGAATTTGATGTCTTATGTAGGGGGTATGACTACACCACTGATCCTCAGAAGCTGAAACTATTTCCCTCTACCTTAAAAGGAACAACATTACACTGGGTCATGGGACTAGGTGGGGGAACCATCAATAATTGGGACGAAATGAAGAACATTTTCCTTAACAAATATCAAGACTATTTCCAAACCCAAGACCTAAAAGATGAAATCTTTAATATGTCTGCAAAAGAAAATGAAACATTAGAAGAGTACATAGAAAGATTTCAATAAAATTTACAAAGGTCCCCATATACCACACTATCCAAAGACGTTTTAAAAGCCGTGATGCTTAAAGGAATGAAGGAAGAATGGGTTGAAATGCTTAACATAATGGGGAAAGGAGATATTTACTAGGAAGAATATGACGAGATTATTCCCCTATGTATTAGATGCTCCCGGGGTGGTGCACACAATAGGCCAGTTGGGCATGATTCTATGAAAAAAGATCTTAAGCAGACCAATGGAAATGTAACCAGAGCATAATTTTGAAATCTATTAGAAAATTTCAAAACTGACAACCTGGGTACCTTGACAACACAGCTTGATGTATTACAAGGCAAGCAGAAACAAGCTATAGCAGAACAAAACCTGGCCATCTTTTGCCCACGATGTCGGAAGAAGCACAACCAGAGGGAATGTCCTTTAGACATGGTTCAGACTTGTGCCATCTGCACTAAGGATCATACCATAGACCAATGTCGTTCACTTCCCGGGCTGAAAGAAGTTTACAAGAAAGTAGAGGAAGAGACTGAACCAGTCTATTTAATGAAACAACATCGCCAGTGGCAAGCACAACTAGGTATGCCACAAGACCTGCCTCAATTATTTTCTTTGCCACAGTTTAACCAGCAAAACCCTGCAATAGCTTGGCAAACTCAAAACCCCTTCTCTACTTGGCCAAACTAATCGTTTCCTATGCCACCTTGGCCTACATAACCTTCCTCAAGGAATAATTGGCCGAAATTTCCTTGTTCTCCCCCTTATTAGCAAAATGTTCCATATCAAGCCCAGTGGCCAAACCCTCCTCCTCAAAACACTAATTGGAATTGGCAGTGACCCCTGGGGATGACCAACCTACCAATGGGGGCGGGAACTCAAAATCAACCTACGTTTCCAGCCCCCTACCCAGTTCAGCATAACCCACAACCTGTCATATGCCCCCAATTACCATCCCAACCCAATCCTAATCCCAACAATAGATCGGTTCAATTAATCCAGATCATAGAAAATCCAAATTACGACATTGAATAGAAACAGTGCAACGAACTAAAGCTGAGATCAGGACGTACTATTTTACCTATAGAAGCCACAACTCCACCTCCATCCTGAGCTAAGACTTCAACTAAACCTAATGAGGAAAATATAATAGAGAAATAGGTTGAGCAACAGGAACCTGAAGAACTTAGGATGTCCCCGCCCCCATTCCCCGAGAGGCTAACTCTGCATAGACCGCTAACCTCTCCAGACTTTGACATCTTAGGGGAATTGAGGAACCTCTGTATTAAAATTCCTCTCCTCCAGGCCATCCAAGACATTCTTATCTATGCAAGGATGATTAAAGAACTATGTGGGAAAAAGAAAATAAACAAAACAAAGGCTGCACCCACCGTTCATGTGGTAGGGGCACTATCTGATTTATTACTAGGTAAGGAGCCACCTGTGAAATATGAAGACCCTGGAAATCCCATTGTGACTGTACAAATCTCTGGCCACTCATTTCCAAACACATTGGTTGACCTAGGAGCAACCATTAACATCCTAACTACAGGGGCCTGCAAAAAACTGGGCATATCATCTTTATAACCTATAGCTACGCTGCTAGAACTGGCTGATAGGTCTGTTATCATACCGGAAGGAATAGTGCAAGAAACCTTGGTCTCTGTGGAATCATGGGAATATCCAACTGATTTTTTAGTTATTAATCCAAAGAACAGGATGGACGGGCATCCATTGATCCTTGGGCGACCTTGGCTGGCTGCAATAGATGCTTACATAGGCTACCGAACAGGCAACATGACTATCACTAGAGGGGATTCTGTAAAAAATATTATCATTTATCCACTTGCCAAACCAAGCTTATCCACGGTAAAAATTCACAAACACCCATGCACATACTGGGAGCAAAACATTCGTCCACCCCTGACACTAGTAGAAGCTCTTGAGTTTAAGGATCAAATTGAAGACGACATAATCAATAATTTTATGAGTCAGCCACCCACATCTAGAAATTTAAAATGTCAAATGTTCAAAACAGTCCTTGAAAACGAAGATCAAGAGGATCCTGTAACAAACCTTGAGGATCAACATATTCTCACAACCACTGTACGTAACAACATACCTATTGAGGTTGAGCCAGGAAAGGTTCTGAATATTAATGGAACTTTGGATGATGACCAAAAGCAGAAGCTCATAAAAGTCCTTCGAAAGTATCAAGGGGCATTTGCTTGGGATTACCCAGACATGAAGGGTTTAGACCCGCAGCTATGCACCCACCACATCTATACCGATAAGGAAGCTCGTCCCATTAGACAACCTCAACGAAGGCTAAACCCGCACTTAAAAGATATTGTAAAAGAGGAGCTGCAAAAGCTATTGGATGTAAATTTTATTTATCCTATATCAGACAGCAAATGGGTATCCCCTCTGGTAGTCATCCCTAAAAATAATGGGAAATGGAGAATCTGTGTAGATTATAGAGAATTAAATAAAGCAACGTAGAAAGACCATTTCCCCCTTCCATTCATTGACCAAGTCCTGGATACATTGGCAGGGAAACGATTCTTTTCCTTCCTTGATGGGTTCAGTGGTTACAATCAAATCCAAATAGCTCCCGAAGATCAGGATAAGACAACCTTTACTTGCCCATGGGGTACTTTTTCTTATAGAGTTCTACCATTTGGGTTATGCAATGCCCCAACCACATTTCAGAGGGCCATAATCAGCATTTTCTCCGACTTAATAAATGAGGGGCTGGAAATCTATATGGATGACTTCACACCATATGGAGAAGACTTTGATCAAGCTCTAGAAATGCTAGAAAATGTGTTAGAATGATGTATTGCTACTAGGTTATATCTAAGCAATGAAAAATTCCACATGATGATGATTGAGGGGGTGATTCTAGGTCACTACATTTCTGCAGCTGGAATATAGGTAAATCCGGCTAAGATAGAGGTAATCCTTCTATTAGCCACACTTTGTACATAGACAGAGGTACGCAGTGTTTTGGGATATGTAGGATATTATCGCAGATTTATAAATAATTTCTCACAAATAGCTGCACCTTTGTATGCATTAACTGGAAATGTTGAGTTCCATTGCACTGACAAATGTGACACTGCTTTTGCATATTTGAAGAGATTGGTCTCAACAACACCGATTCTGCGAGGTCCTAACTGGAAACTACCCTTTCAGATATCTTCAGATGCATCCGATACAGTGATAGGACCAATCCTTGGCCAAGAAGAAGACAGAAAACCTTATGCTATTTATTATATCAGCAAAAACCTCACTCCTGCCGAATTAAATTATACCATGACCGAAAAGGAGTTCCTGGCTGTCATTTATTCTATTAATAAATTCAGGAAATATATAACTGGTTATCAAGTGTTCTTGTATACTGATCAGTCTGCCATTAGATATTTAGCCAATAAACCAATCACGAATGGGAGAATAACTCGTTGGTTGTTGTTATTGCAGGAATTTGATATAACAATAAAATATCCCTTAGGAAAAGAAAATGTAGTCGCAGAATTCCTATCCAGGGTTCCAAAATTGGAGGACACCCTAACAGTTGATGATCAGTTCCCTGATGAACATATGTTTGTTGTAGCGGTAAAAACACCATGGTATGCAGACGTGGAAAATTATCTGGTAGTAGGGAAGCTACCTAGACACTTAACATCAAGATAACAGAAACTGATTGTACAATGCAGTGCAAGATTCTTTTGGATTGGTGGATACCTCTTCCATATAGGGGCCAACATGCACATACGCAGATGCATAAGAGAAGACAAAATCTATGACATCTTACGAGCCTGTCACGATGAACCTTGTGGCGGCCATTTTGTAGAACGCAGAACCAGGCATAAAGTGCTACAATTAGGCTATTATTGGCCTACGATTTTCAAATACGCAAAAAAATATGTCCAGGCCTGTGATAGATGCTAGAGGATGGGCCGCCCAGGCCAAGCTAATGAAATGCTGCTACAACCACAATTGGTGGTAGAAACATTTGAACGGTGGGCGTTGGATTTCGTTGGACCATTCAACCCGGCATCAAACCAGAAAGTTTACATGTTGGTTGCCACAGATTATGTAACCAAATGGGTAGAAGCAGTGGCCTTGTCAAGAGCCATGGAAGAATCGATGATTAATTTTCTTTTCGAGTTATTCGTGCGATACGGGTTGCCACAAGAAGTGATAACCAATGGAGGGGCACAATTCATAGGTAATAAAATTACAACCACCTTAAGAAATCACCATATCATCCACAGAGTTATGTCTCCTTATCAGCCGCAGGCAAATGGGCAAGTCGAAAGTACCAAAAAAGTCCTGGAGGCAATCCTTACTAAAACAATAGCAACACATTGCTGGGACTGGGCCGCTAGACTACCAGAAGCCTTATGGGCTTATTGTACAACCTGGAAAAACACCACTAGATATTCACCATATCGGCTAGTATTTGGGAGAGAACCTATCTTCCCTATTGAATTCAAAATCAAAACTCTAAGAACAGCCTAGGAAGTGGGGTTGGACTTAACAGAAGCTCAAGCTAAAAGACTCTAACAAATAAATGATCTAGACGAAATACGACTACTATCCTTGCAATGCACAACGATCATCCAACAAAGGCGAGTTAAGTGGCACGACAACCTTATAAAGAAGAAGGTATTTCAAAAAGGAGATTGGGCACTCCTCTATGACTCCAGATTCCAAGATTTTCCAGGAAAACTGCAAACAAGGCGGCTCAGTCCATATGAGATTCGAGAAGTACATAGAAATGACACACTCACCTTGACCACCATAGATGGGTCTGGTTCAACATTTCGAGTTAACGGACACAGAGTACGCCTTTATCACAAACCTCTCACAAAAGAATATTTTTGTCAACATGTATGAAATGATCCCACCATCCAAGTTGTGGCACAAGGGGGTGACAACCCCACAAACTCAAGTACATGAGAGGTTTTATAGCATCATTTGTAAATAATGTATATAAATGTCTTATTTTGATGTACATTCTTCATACTTGCAATTTTTTTCTTTCCTCATCCTCTTGTGAATTGCACTCTTATTTTTCTTGTTGTTCAAACCTTGAACGGCTACTGTTCCATCAGATTGAACAGTCGTGTTTTTGTGTTCTTATTTTTCTTGCCATTCAATCCTTGAATGACTGTTGTTATATCTTCGAATGACTGCTATTCCATCAGATTGAACAACCATCTTTTGGTGTTTTTTTCTTGCTGTCCAATCCTTGAATGACTGCTGTTCAATTCTTGAATGACTGCTGTTCCATCAGATTGAACAACCATATTTTGGTGTTTTATTTTTCTTGTTGTTCAATCCTTGAACGACTGCTATTCAATACTTGAACGACTGCTGTTCCATCGGATTGAAAAGCTGTGTTTTGGTGTTCTTATTTTTCTTGACGTTCAGTCCTTGAATGATTGCTGTTCAATCTTCGAACGACTACTATTCCAATGGATTGAACAACCATCTTTTGGTGTTTTATTTTTCTTGTTGTTCAATCCTTGAACGACTGCTATTCAATACTTGAACGGTTGTTGTTCCATCGGATTGAACAACTGTGTTTTGGTGTTCTTATTTTTCTTGCCGTTCAATCCTTGAATGACTGTTGTTCAATCTTCGAACGATTGATATTCCATCGGATTGAAAAGCCATCTTTTGGTGTTTTTATTTCTTGCTGTTCAATCCTTGAACGACTGCTGTTCAATACTTGAAAGTTTGATGTTCCATTGGATTGAACAGTCGTGTTTTGGTGTTCTTATTTTTCTTTCCATTCAATTCTTGAATGACTGCTGTTCAATCTTCGAATGGCTACTGTTCAATATCTGAACAGCTGCTGTTCAATCAGATTGAACAACCATGATTTTGAGTTCTTATTTTTCCTGTTGTTCAATACCTAAACGAATGTTGTTGAAAATCTGACCGACTGCTGTTCCATCGGATTGAATAGCCAAGTTTTGTCTTTTATTTCTCCCTGCTGTTCAAATTAAATAACCTTGTTTTTTTTATCCCATTATCCCCTTTGTCCAGCTAAAAGCATCTCTGAGCAGGAAATGGCAGTTGAAGAAGAAAGGGAAACGACAAAATTACCAATATGATGACTCCTTGGAAATATAATCCTTAAACAGGAATTTGACAATGTGCATACATGAAATGAAAGGCTAAGTCACCCCCAGTTCAAATATGTTATCATACAATATATGTCCCTATCATGGTATATCTTTCTGCACTATTCGAGTAATATTTCCCTCCAATATGAAGAAATGGGAATATCGGGTATTAATTGTATTGGCATTCTTTCACTTCTTTCACCATCCCTAACTATTAAGGAGTTAATGAGCCTCCCTTCATGTATAAAGAGCAACTATTATGTGTTCATGCAAATATTTAAGAGGATAGGGGGTCTCATCACGAGCCAACATACCATGATCATAGGGATTTAACAAGTGACATGCCCACAATGGCTACCACACCAGGGTAACGACCTTCTCATCTGTTTGAAGGACAGGAGGTCTCATCATGAGTCGGCCTGATCACTTTGTTACAATCCTAGTTAATGGCACTGTGACTATCTGGCTATCACACCAACACAGTGACCTCCTTATAAATGAAGATGATACGATTAAAAAAGAAGTACTGTGCTCACATGAAAATTTTCAAGAGAGGATAGGGGGTCTCATCACGAGCCAGCCTACCATGTTCATAAGAGCTTAGCAAATGACATGCCCATGATGGCCACCACACCAGGGTAATGACCTTCTTAGCTACTTGAAGGACAAGAGGTCTCATCACGAGCTAGCCTGATCACTTTGCTACAACTATGGTGAGTGGCACTATGATTATCTGGCTACGATACCAGCATGGTGATCTCTCCACAAAATGGGCAGAATAACTATTTTTAGATAAGGATCCTGGCTCATTCTTTTGGTTTAAAATAGCAAACCTGTTGAGGCTATGAATGCCTACTGGTAGCAGTGGCTTTTCTTGTGGCATGAAAGTATGCTTCATCAATAGCCAATTACTTTTATATACACCTTATCTTCCATTCTTCTTCCATAAGCGATTACTTGAATTAGTGAGAATTATAATCTACCACAGGAATAACTAACAAAGATATGCTTACATATTTGAACCTTGGGATGACAACACCAATCATTGCTTGACTCAGTCTTGCTTTCGTCACAACTTTTCATTAAATAAGGACATCATATCGTAATAATGGTTATACTATTCCCTTTCCCTTTCCGGTCACTTCCACACAAGATGCAATTATGAAAAAAATTTCCAAAACTGGCCTTTACACTACATACACTAGTAATTACTCAACCACCTGAAGATCGACCACTCCTTCATGTATAGGTCATTATTACCAAATTTTGACATTCCCCTGTCATCATTCATGATTGGCCGAATCTCTCCTATACTTGAGGGCGTGGGCGCCCTTTCTTCGATGGAGGGGGTGTAATTGATCTTAAATTGGCAAGCATGCGAAATCCTGGCACAAATTCCGTTAGACACATCGATAAGACCAGAGGAACACTACAATTAAGGCATGAAGTTACCAGCACAAAACCATAATTTCTCTCTCGCTTGCATTCAACATTTAGTCGAAACAACAGAGTTGAGGAAGAATACAATCAGAGGAGGAAAGCATATCAGCTATGGGAGGAAATTCCCTTCGAAACAAGCCTGTAAACTTTCCAATTTCAGATACAACTAGTGCCATCCTCTAGCAAGCCGACTGGCTGACATATGTACACAAATTATAGGGATCCAATACGGAAATTGCAATTGAGTTTCTACAATCTACAAGAAGGTCAAACCAGAATCAAGGGTCGAATTATACCAGTCATAGAAGAAATTATTGTTGAAGTCTCCAGATTTCCAGCAGAAGGAGAAAGATGGACAGAGAAACATCTCCTCCTACGAGAGGCGGTAGTAGTATATCAAGATCCGGAGGAACCGTTGGAACGAAAAGGGAGAGGGATTAACCCTATCGATCTACACCAACCATGGTAGGAACTAGCGACATTCATCCAAAATTTCATTACATGTGACGGACTTCGGGCCATGGTAAAACCTCGTTAGCTCAAACTCTTAGCTGTACTTAAGCAAAAGATTTTAGTCAATCTACCTACCTTCTTAAATTCCATATTGCATGATACTGCTGTTCGATTAAGAAAAGCCAAAAATCCCCAAGCAGTAGTCAGTCACCATGGGTTAATTAAACTAGTCATCATCAATGAGCTGAATAAGTAGCAGATAGCCTGGGACAATTTTGTCAACCCTGATGCACAGGAACCATAAATAAATCCCAACAAAACCGAAATTGAGCCCCCTAGGGTAAATACACCAAGAAGAAAAAGGAATCCAACTGCAACCTCAGAACCAAGCAGGAAAAAATGGTCCAAAATGCTGCAAGGAACCTTGGACCTCATAGAAGAGGCAGGGCCATCCCACCCTCAAAACGCACCCTTACAAGACTTTGAGGAAGAAATGGCTCGAGTCCTAGAAAAATTGAGGAAAGAATACGAATCCAGAAACCCATCAGGAGCAGAAGAACAAGAGGAACCCATAGATGAGTCCGCCACCACCAGTAGTTCTAGTCACACTGAAGTTACCCGACCAAGAGGAACTACAGGACGACGGGACTCTGTCCCCTCTTAGGAATTATGAGGTATACATCGAAGGACAGGCAGAGGAAAGAATGGAATCAGAAAATCAGTCAGGTGACATGGTCCTTGTAGAACAAAGCACATAAACAGTCCCTTTGACACCAGGAGGTAGCACTGCTCCACCTAGTCGAGACCCTCATATGTCAAAAGTAAAATCCGAAGATAAAATAAGAAACACCATCACAAGCAACCCTGAGGTTGGCAATACCATTCCTGAAACTGGGAATACCACTCCTCCACCACCTGCTGAAATCGGGACAGGTGAAAATTTAGATGAAAAGAAAATTAGGAAACTGAGCAGGGCCTACAGAAGATTAAAGAAAATGGTGAAATATCTGAGGAAACAACTTAAGGAGGAGAGAAGGGCCCGAAAACCAAATAAAGAAAACACCACTGCAGGAACTCAAACAGAACTAGTCACCAGCTTGATAAACACCTTTGAAGCCGAGATGCAGACAGAGTTGGCTGACATTGCTGAGGTTGAGGTACAAACCAATTTGGTAGCCACTACAGAGGCTAAGGTGCAGACCAATTCAATCGATACAGCTGAAACTGGGGTACAGACTGACCAAGCAGGTACTTCTGAGGTCGAAATTTAGACAGAATTAACAAATACCATTGAAGCTTCTACACAAACTGAGCATAAAACTACACAAGAGAAGGAGACCCAAACAAAGGAAGCCCCTGCCTATACCCCCTGGTAGAGAAAGCTATTTATCAGAAATTACACAATGAACTGGTACAAGCACAACATGAGCTAGCACAATGTAGGAAGGAGGTGGTGCCAGCACAAGAATACCAAGCATTACTAAAGAAATTCATAGACCTCTCCTCTACAGAAGACGAAACATTCGCCCAGATCAGAGAAGAACAGACAAATCCAACAAGGGCACAAGAACAGATGGAGCAAGCCAAGAAAAAAATCACCACGATTTGTTCTCCGTACAACGATGCACTATCTTGCAGAGAACTGGCCACTAACTATGCCCTGTTCTTAAAAAAACAATATTTACCGTTGAAATTCAAAGCCATCAGGCGGGAAAATCTACGAATTTTAGGACTATAGAAGAATTTGTCCACTGTTGTAATGGGAAAGATGAATAAGTCCAATGCCTCCTATGTGAACTTTACATGCACAATTTCTTTTTGGAAGAGGACACAGACATCAATCCTAGTCCCTTTATAAGAGATGTCCAGCTCCAAGCCTTCCTCTCATTCAACAGGAACCAGATCAAGTGGGCCAAGGCCTATAATATCTTACAAAAGAGAGAGCATGGCCTAGACTTGTGGGTTGGAGGGGAACCCACCAAACCCCTACAACTGATTATCCAGCACAAGAAATTTATGCGAAGGCAAGGTGTAAGGACTCGGCTGGGGCCCATCCATAAGGATATCATAGAAAATGGAAAGGAGTACTTTGAAGACATTCGAGAAGAAGCCTTGGCCGCATATAAACAAAGGTGGATGGCCTCCATAAATATCGTAAAGAATAGGGAACCATTTGGCTACAGGAATTTCAAGGCTGCTGCCTCTAGATTCCTTTCATACAGTAATCTGGTCTTTAGCATCAAACCTGCATGGCTGGGATGTAGGTATAGAAGCCCTCTCCTCTGGTATCCTCATGAGGACTATAATCATAATTATGAGTTACCAGAGGGGCACAAAAGCACTGCCTTCGCAATAATAAGACAAAAACATGGTTTCAGAGCATACAAGGAAAAGGTCTACCCTGCCTACTCCTTAACACAGTTGCATCTCAACCATCTGTTTGCATGAGGACATTGAATGAGGTAAGCGGGGGAGTATGTTGGGCTCGAATTGAGGTAAATTTTCACCCTATAATTACTTCAAATTATGTCATAATTTGGGGAAATCCTCCTCATTTGAACAATAAAGAATTAAAAGATTTATGAAAACTAGAGCAATAGGGCTAGCGACAAAAGGAATGTTTTTATAACAGAAAATTGACTTATTCTATCTCCGTATGCAGGAAGGTAGAGTAGTTGAACCAATGGTAAACGAAAAGACAACTGATAGACGGAAACGTATGGGATCTCAGTAACTCCCAGAAGCCGGCAGAAGGTAGACAAATGGATTCAAGAATAAACGCTGCAACACAGATATGGGTTGCCGTTTTGGAGATAAATGTCTCATTTCATGAAATTGCCTTTAAAAGGACCAGGGACAAACTAGATAGGGAGTCGAAGTTAATTGGGAATTTTCCCTCTGTAATCAGCACGTCAAGACATAACTGTCATATTGTATTCCTGCGTTATCCTTTGAGTTTTGATGTTTTGAACAAATACCTTTTGAGGTTTTCATCGCGTTAGAACTTCTAGTGGTCTGGGCCCAACCTTTGGGAGTTTTTGCGCCAATTCTGTGCTGCGTGTTAGTTACAGAATCCATGTTCAGTTATTTGATGCAGTTGTAACATACTTCTCTACTCAATAAAGTTACATTTGTTCTTTCTTCAGAATATTTTAGTATTTCTCGATTAAGAATAATTGCATTTTGTATTTTTTGGTTTATAATGATACTTCATCACCAGTAGATGTTTTCAGTTCCTTTCAATGCCTTTGTAGTCGATTTACAAATCGCAAGATAGTTATTTCTCGATGTTACTTATCTTTGTGGATTACATTATTCTGTCAGCACGGTAAAGCGTCCAATTATTGATTAATGCCAATGAGTTAGTTTACAAAGAGAATTCCATTGCAAAATTATATAAGTGAGTGTTGTACAATGCATTTAGATTACTTCACTAAGATTGCTATTCAATTCATTTAATATTGCTGTTCACTTCATTTAAGATTTCCGTTCAATTCATTTAGATTACTTCATTTAAGATTGTTGTTCAATTCATTTAAGATTGTTGTTCACTTCATTTAAGATTGTCGTTCAATTCATTTAGATTGATTCATTTAAGATTGATGTTCAATTCGTTTACGATTTCTGTTCAATTCGTTTACGATTGTTGTTCAATTCATTTAAGATTGATGTTCAATTCACTTAGACTGATGTTCGATTCATTCAGATTGTTTTAGATCAATTCATTTAGATTGCTGCTCAATTTATTAAGTTTATGCTCAACCCACCATCCTGCTATTCAAACATAGGCTTGACAGAATAACCAGCCATAACCTACCAAATCATTCCTCGCTAAGTTGATTGAATAATCCTTTCTCATAAACAACATAGAGTATCTATCAGTCGATCTCACTTGCATATATTGTGCCGACACTCTTGAAATAAGAAGACTTACCTCAAGTTGATAATTAAATGAAGAGCACTAGGGTTGCCTATAATAAGCCACCTCTGTGACACCAACACCTCCTAGATCTGCAATTGCTTTGATACCATGTAGAAATTTCTGAATCCTTACACTTTATGTAGAAATTATTACTGTTAATCCGGTTATGCTCCTCCTACATAGACAAGTTATTAACTAAATAAATTCAAGTTAAAACCAAAGAAAAATACATAACAGATCTCTACCAATCGAGATCTAGAACAAGTTCATGCACACATAGACAAAATGACACAGTTATTTCTGGACAAATAGTCCCTGGGAAAACCCACGCGGAAAACTACTGGCCGTTGAGGGCGATTATTTACACATTCGAATACACAAACTGTTCCAGACGAGAAAATCGATAGAGAATAATAATTGATCAAGTAATTCACTAATCGATATAGGGCCAAAGTAATGACTGATCCACACCCTCAAATGGGATTTACAAGTTAGCCAAGATTAGGGCCTAGAAACCTCTAAAAATTCCCATAAAGGTGTTCAAGGTCACTTTGAAGCCTCAAACCCTCAAAGATCAAGACGCAAGAGACTATGTTAATTCAAACTAGGTGACACAAGCCACTACGCTTCCTTAGGGTCTCTCGGGCACCCTCCGAGGGTTTCCCTTTTGGATATCTATCACCGTCCTTGGAAGGATCATTGCCAAGGCCCTTGGTGCCGGGGCTGCCGCTCTCTTTATTCTACGCTATCCTCGTTGGTGATGATCTCTCTCGCCTTATTTATTCTAGACCCCGGGATCAGATCATCCTCTTGGCCTAAAGTCCCCTCTCTACAGCTGAAACACTTCAGAGTAATCTTAGCAAACCTTGCACTAGAATCTCGCTTAGCTTCAATGCTCTGCCTCTATGTGCCTTTACAAATGACCCCAAGCCTTTCCTTTATACTTTTTTCGTTGACAAATCAAGGACCATGATCAGATCTTGAATCAATGGCTAAGATTAAAAGAAAGCTTGATCGGTGTGACTTAAGACAATTTCATCACATGTTTAATTAAATTCACTTTAATTATTTAAGTTCCCTAAGTTTTAACTTAGGAAATACATTAAAATAATTAATTAATTTAAAATATCCTAAACCAGATGAAATTTCCCAAATCCTTTTCCGGGTCTTGTATATCAAGTGTACTCTAGTCCCTCCACAAAATTTGGGAGCTAGAGCACAACTGATGCTACCCCAAATACACAAAATCTCAACATTAAGTAGTGCAGAGTTGAGCCTCAGTGGTCCCCTCCAGGGATGATCCCACTAAGAACGCAGGTTGCTCCCTTCCTGCATAGTGAAATCAACCTTCCTCTATCAAAACACAATTTCAAAGTATAATCCCGATCGCCCTCTACAACATGCAACTTTCATATATATAACAACGTTTCCTCCAAGTTTAGAGATTAAAACCGGTTTCTATACAAAAAATAAGAGGTTCAATTATTGAATGGTTTCGCATCGATTTGAGGTTCCATATGAATGCAAAAGCCGATATCAAACCGTGCAATCCTCGCCATCGTATGCATTGGGAATGTCACGATGTTTAATAACCTTTTTAATTTTATCCAAAGTAGTTTGATTGAGTAATTTGACCTTAACTCCATGCATTACTTGGAAGACCTGGGTGTGATCAAGGGAACACATCAGCACATCAACCATTTGCCCTTCAAAACCCATATGCTCATTCCCCACCATGAGAGTCCGAAGTATGAAAATCGTGGAAGTGAGAACGATATTTTCACTACTGGTGCAAGAACTAAGCTAATGTAACAATAACTGTATACCTACCACAAGGAGAGCCTGCTATTAGTGATGTTTTGACAACAAATACCTTCAAATAATTAAACAAATAGTAATTCATTGATCCATAACTTTTTACCTCTGAGTGACTAGATATATTATCACAATAATGCATAAAAAGGATAATATTGGCTATAAACACCTGGTGCAGGCACACGAGTTATTAAGAAAAAGTATGAAAATCTAGAAAAAATGGAGGCTCAACAAAGCCCATGCTAGAGAATGGGCTGAAGTAGAGAAGTATCTTTATAGTTTCACAAGAATTTTTTTAACAGTATCAACTGCCATAATTGTTGGTTATATTTGATAAATGATGTTTGAGCTTAGAAGACCGAGTTGATATGTATAAGTTTCATGACATGCTGCTAGGTTTTATTTGAATTGGTTGTTGTATGTAGTTGGAATCAGAAGTGACCATATCCTCTTGATATTATTTCTAGGGATTGTATGTTTGAAATACACAATGATGCTAAGGTTTCATGATATGATGCATACGCAAAGTTGTGTGTATATGGAAAACCTAAAACCTCATTTATGCCTGAGTTTTAATGCCCATACTGCAAAGTGATTAAAATTACTTTGAAGCAATAATTTCTCTTACTTTGACAAAATTTTTAATTGAGTACATATCATTAGTAGTAAGAAGAAGTAGCTTCACATATAGCGTTGAAGCAATGACAATGATACTACAATGACACTAGGGTTATAGAGTGGAATTATTGAGGCATTGATATTTCTAGTTGCAAGATTTTATACCTGTTGAAGTGAAGCTAGGGTTATGATATGATTATTGCTCAAGGTTAAATATGATAGTCGTTGTATTTGAAACTAAAAAAATATTGAATATTGGACAAATGGAAGAAGATGCCAAGGTTTTATGTGCATATTGAGAAAAGGAAAATTGTATTTTCTTTTCACTAATATTGAGTGCAGGTTGATGGAGTCTGAAAATTGTGAAACTAGGTCTTCCATGGTAAGTTGAAGTTTGGAGAATTCAGGGTAAGTAGCAACTTTTTGAGTAGGGTGGTAGGGTAGTGTTAGGGCAGATTGGAGCCTGCACATGGCATTGGAGTGTATGCCGAGTTGCAGTTGGTAAACATAGTGTTGGAGCGTCCTTTAGGTTACAACCTATAAACCAGGGCATTGGAAGATCTGGGTGTTGGAGTGTCCTTCAATATGGAGCCTATAAATTAGGGGGTTGGAGTTTCATTAAATTGGAGCTCAAAAATTTAAGTAAATATTTGAAGACAAATATTAAGAATAGTTCTGTGGTTTTTATCCTGGGGGGGTTTCCACCTAAATTTTTTTTGTCTATTATCTTGATGATTGTGCATTTTTGAATGGTGTTGTTTATTGTTCTTATGTTATCTATTTATGTTGATGAAATGTTAATGATAATTAATTCTTTGTAAAGCTTAAAAATACTAATTTGTAACAAATACTGATTCTCCCCCCTTTAAGTATTTCCAAGATAAAGTATACCGAAAACCAACATAATTTTAACTTCTGAGTCATCTTCCTATGAATTTATTTATTAATAATTAACAAATAAAATAAACTGTCTTTTGTTTTCCACTATGGCATATGTGCTTGATCTCAAGGAATGCATAGGTGTTAGTCAAAATGTCATTTAGGATGACATTGATGACTTGCTGGGCTTCCTTAGTATATCCTTCAATAAATGTGTTGGATTTATTTCCAAAGTCCACCTCCTATTCTATGGCTTGTAGTAGATTTCCCAAATTATTTAATTTAGGCTTTTGTTTCTTTATTTTAGACTTAATATTCTCATTTTTAAGAATTAACTTTTTTTTTTTCTTAAGCAAAGTTTGATAGCTAGGATTACAAAATCGAAAGGGTTTAGGGCTCACGTCCTTACCTTTTTTATGATTTCCTTTCTCTAATTTTTCATTTCTAGCTCCAATTTCGAAGATCAATGGCACTTCCTTCATAGTTCTTTCAACAAGGTCTATTATTTCAATTCCTTCTCTATGCCCAGAAGCACGAGTTTCTTTAATGACAGTTTCAGAAATTTTCTCCTTGGATGCTACTATTTCTCCTTCTAAGGTAGAAGTCCTAGATCCATGGGCGAGATCCTTCCCCTTCTAATATTGCAAAGTGAATCTAGTAGGATACTAATTCTTAGTAGTTGAGGGAATCCCCATATTTAGTTTTCCTTTCTAAATCAAAACCCTTTCTTGTAGTTTCCTCCAATTTCCATGGATACAAGCCTCCCAAGGAATATCCACTTTGTGTAACTCTTTTAATATTAACCTCTTTATTAACCGTGGGTTATATATCCCATGTTTAAGGTATTTCTTCTTTCTTTATACTAGAGCAAACCTTTTTTTTTAAGATTTTCAATATGAAATATGGCATATTGAATGACTTTTGTCCTGAAAGATGCATTAGGATTCTAATATGGTAATAATAAACTAGACTAAACCTTCCCCTACATGTCATAATTTTTTGAATGACTTAGGAAACATCTTGCCCCAATGGAAGAAACACTTCTTTATGATCACCTTTATTATATCTAGAAGGGGCAATGACACCTGCTGAAAAGGAACCAATGTTCCACGTCAATATTGAAGTTCTTTGACTAACTTTCCCTATCCTGGGAGAGCCTTGTCACTGTTGCAGTCATGTGTTCATTAACCATGATGGTAAGTTTTATAACTAGGGATCATATCCCATTGAAGCTATGGGACAATTCTAATGCGATGGTTGTATCATGTCCTTGAAATTGGTTAAGAAACTCAACGCACCCTGCTTCCATGAAAATGCTCCATATTTCCATCTTAATTTGGACAATGTCAACATTCTTAGGCTCAAAATGGTTCACAAAGCGCCCCATTTGTAACCTTGATTATTGAATCATGATACCACTTTCTCTATAAAAATATCTAATAAATAAACAAAAATATAGTGATCAATTCATGCAAATGAACCAAATCTCTTCAAATTTCTGGAGCTATGGAAACAAGGGTTTGCTTGCTGTAGAATAATGTGAATTGATAGATCCCATTACTACACATGATGTATGTTTCCACCTTGACTAGATATGATTGATATCCTTGTCATAGCACTAAGTTGGATAACGATGGGTCACTCTCAATAGTCCAAGTGGTTTGAAAATATGACATTCCCCCCATTCGCATATGTACTCATTTGTCTATGGTTTACATATGGTATATTTTTATAACATATACAATGTGAAAATGGTGTGAGTTGTACAGTGGTCATGAGGGTATGAATTATGTTTTTATAGTGAAGATATAGGTTAGGAAAATGCTTTTATTATATATTTAAACCTTAATATAATCAAGAAAGGGTGAGATCTTCATGTTTTTTTTTAGAATTAGAGAGTTAATGATAGGAAAATAAATCCTTTTAGCAAGACTCTTAGATCAATATGAATGAAGGGATTTAGGATTTATGGAAAAAAAATTAGATGGGTTAAGTGATCTAATAAATGTCCAGGAACATGTATTATTAGCTAAGTAACTCTAAATTATTTGCTTAAACAAAGATAGAAATATTGAGAAAGAAAGCACTTGGTGGTTGGTAGATACACGATGATGCCAATGTTGCATGGTTATTATGCTCAAATTCTCTAAATATACTCTTTCAGCCTACCCTGGAAAAATAATATTCACATTATTATGTGCTTTTGTGAAAGATAAGCATGTATAGCCAAAAAAATATGTATTTATTATCTATATATATTTATAATTGTTTCCTTTCAGGCTTTATCATCCAATCTCCTAGTTTTCCAGTGAAAGCCTATCCTATTGTACCATTGAAAAGGTTTTCATAGTAGGGATGGTTTCTTTTCCTAGTATCTTGGAAAAAAGTGGTTTTCTAATGCTACTAGGTGTTGGAGGCGCCCAAGACCAAGTTTTCACCACCAGATCTATTTCTTCTTTTTTCTTTCCTTTTTTATTTCTTTTCTCAAAATAGGACTATAAAATAAAAAATTCATAAGAGAGGATGGACTAGCTAACTTCTCTATGACTTATAAATCAATTTTCTTCATTAATTCCTTGATAAATTCTTTCTTATATTTAGGCTTCCAATAAAGATTTAGTCAATGTCCATTGGCCATCAATGGTGTATGTGCATTGTCAATAGTGTGAAGTTACATATCCCTTTTCAAATGCAGTTTCAATCTCACATAGCCCTAACCACTATGTATGAAAATTTCCTTTGAAGTCTTTGTCTTGAATCAAATAAGAGGGTCAATTGTCCTTCTTTGAACTTCTTCTTCTTGATGAAATTATCATGCTAATTAAATATTTTTTTTTGAATAATAGATGTTTTTTGAATGACACCTTGATGCATTTCATCTTGAGGTCCATTCCAGCCTGTAGGGATATCCTTAATTTTTAAAATATGGATTCAATAGGAAGGATAACCTGTTTTCCATATAATATCTCATAAGGCATGAAACTAGTGGAATTTTTACAAGTAACTCTATAGGCCCACATAGATTCCAAAAGTTTTTCAATCCAATATTTATGATGGTGTTATATTTCCTTTGTCAAGATATCTTCCAAAATGGTTTTGGTGACCTCTACCTGTCCATTGGATTGAGGGTGGTATGGAGTCGACATCTAATGCTTAATTTTAATTTTCTAAATGATAAATTGGACTAATTTAGATGTAAATTTACCCCACTAATCTATGAAAATATCCCATGGTACACCAAATTGGACAAATATTTCTTCATATAATGAGTCACCCGGTAACTATTTTGTTTCCTTTGGTAAAGCTTGTTGGAAATACTGAGAGGGGGGGTGAATCAATATTCCTTTCAATTAAAGCATTAGTTAATCTTTAATTATTATCAGTGTTTGTACAATGATAGCAGTAAACAAAAGGAACACAAATGCACACAGTTTTTAAGGTGGAAACCCACTTCGAAATAAAAACCACCTAATGCTTTTCTAATAATTCTTTAATATTCAACTCCAATTGAAAATAAAGCTCCAACTTCCTAGAATCTAGAAAAGCATTCTTCTTTAGCTCCCACTAGATGGACGCTCCAATGCCTAAGATTATTCAGTAGTCAACTGAATGGATGCCCCAACACCCAATGAGCTACAACTCACCCTAGCACCACCCTACCACCCTATAGAAGAATAAAACAAGAATGGACTCCCGTACCAGGGAAAATGGTCCACTTTACAATGATATAGAATGATGTAGAAGAAGAAGAAACACTAGAACATAACCCCAACTATGACACAACCACCTAATGATGATCCAAGATCTCCTGACACTGCCTCTTCAACTCTTGGTAGATAGACACTAGTACAATTTTTTACAATAATGTATTTAAAATGACTTAGTACAATGATACCTTTACAGTGACTCTATGCAGTGCTGCCCACTTGAATACTTCATGTGACGAACTTCTTGTTGCTATTCTGCACCTTGGTTTCTACTCTTGTCATGCTACCCTCTGCTGCACCTTGCTTTTCTTTGCTGCCCTAGAAAGTCTGGTCCTTTGCAGCCCTTGACAACACATGATCTAGCTTTTTCTTGCCTTCTAGGAGCTCGATATTGAATCTGGTGTATCTCTGTTATTTCAAATCCCCAATATGTGATTTTCGGTCCTGTAGTAGTACTCTAAATCTTCTTTCCAATGCCATAGGTATGACCCAATTTGGATTCTTCAAGGGAGATTTATGCCCAATCTCTCACAATGCCCTAATTATGGATTGTTTCAGTAGAGCTAAATTGTACAGCGTGCCATGTGTCACTGTTTCTTCATTCAACTCTAAAATTGATAGAGAAAAAACTACAATCCGTGTGATATCTACCACATTTTACAGAATTCCAATCCGATACTAAGAGAGAGAGTTATGATGATTTTCCCAAGTTCACTTCTTTGAGATGAAATTCAGGAGCCTGCACAAACACTGACTTCCACAGATCATATCTCCGAAAATTTTGCACACCTTGATCTAATATTTCTACAGGAGCTTCCTCAAGATTTCATCTTCGCCTCATAAAAATTTCAGCTTCTGAACCTTCATAGAAACAAATTTAGAGTGAAAATTCCACGATGACCTGTTTCAGATAGAGAAATCCCTTGCCTTAGGAGGATAAGAGGATCACAATTTATATAAATGCTTAGGTTGAGAGGGGCTTCAACAAGTGAACGTGGGAGGGATTTTAGGAGCTTAAAAAATATTAATTATGACTTTTCAATGACCCATGCCACAACCCCATGGGGTTTTATCCCACTAATTGGGGTAAAAAATTCAAACATGAATATTCTCAAACCGTGAAGAATTACGTGGCATGCCATATATCAACGGAAAAATCTTGACAAGTAGAAACCATCAAAAGCATTTTTGACCCAGAATATATCAATTTGGTAGGTCAAAATTCCCATGCAATATTGGAGTAGTCCCTGGTGTTGCTTGGGTTGACATCAATGACAATCGCTGATCAACAATCTCCCCCTTTGGCATTGATGGCAACACAAGTACTCCCCCTGCGATCATGACACCTCTTCCTACAAAATTATCTCCCCCTTTGACATCAATGGCAAAGGGTAAATCCCCCTGACACATAACCATCTTGCGGAGCTGTACACACTTCCACTCCCCCTGACACACAACCATCCTGTAGACCTGTACACACTTCCACTCCCCCTTTGTATTCTGAATAAGGAAAATCTAATGAGAACTTGGGAGAATCCCAAGCTTCTGACGAAGATATTCCAATGCTTCACGAGTACTCTCATGATCATCAATGATTCCTTCCCAATCTGCGTCTGTAAAGGCATGAATAATGAAATTTTTACCCTTGGGATACCACAAGCCATATTTTGTTGATCCTTTTAGATATCGAAGAATTATTTTGATGGCAATAATATGTGATTCTTTTGGTGCTGCTTGGAATCTTGCTACTTGTCCAACTTCTTGCATAAAATTTGGCCAGGAGACTGTTACATATATAAGACTACTAATCATAGATCTATACAACCTCTGATACACATCCTTAGATGAGTCGTCTATGCTCAATTTTCAACCTACTACCATCGGAGTAAGGATGGGTTTGCAATCTTCCATTTTGAATTTCTTGAGCATTTCCTTGATGTACTTGGCTTGACATATAAATATTCATTTCTCTTGCTAAGATATTTGAAGCCCTAAGAAGTATGTCAGCTCACCAAGTAAATACATCTCGAAATCACACTGCATCTTTGTAGAAAAATTCTTACTTAGTCGATCATCATTTCTACCAAATATTATATCATCCTCTTTAGCTATTAGACATGCTTTAGTTGCTTCATCTAGGGCATATATGTTGTTTGGAGCTCGACTTGCTGTAGCCACAATTTCACCATACCTGCCTTTCCCGATTTCACATTTTGTGGAGTTGAATAGTATTGTGTGTCCTTGATCACACATTTGTCCAACACTGAGCAAATTGTGATTCATGTTTTCAACCAATAGAACATTCTTGGCTAGAGCATTTTTTCTTCCGAGAGTGACAGTACCTGATCCTATAACATTTGAAGATCCATCATTTCCATATGACACAGTTCTATCCTTCTTCCCTTTTATAGATACAAATTTCTTTCTATCTACAGTCATATGCGTTGAGAAACCGCTATCAACATACCACACATATTTGTTGTTTTGAGCCTTGAGAGAGAGAGCACAATTATTAGTCTTCTTCTTCTTCCATGTTCGTTCGTTCTATGGCTTCGAAGATTCTTCTGGAGGACTTTCAAGTCTGTAGTCTTTGGCTATGTGTCCAAAGTTTCAAAATTTGTAACATTCAATATTATTTCTTAAATGTTCAAATCTATTGATGTTTTGTTGAGCCTTGGGAGGTTCATATTTGACAGATCTCCTAGAATTGTATTTTTTCTTGGGGTACGTACGACATTCTACAGCTTTATGACCAAATTTTCCACATGAATAATAGTAGCCATAAAAAATATGTTGGTACCTGGATGGAAATCTTCGTCGAGGAATTGTCTTCCAAGGCTGTTCTTGCGAATCTTGTCCAATGAAGTCTACATGCATGTCATATCTCATAGGTTCATTGTATTTTGTTGTAGAAGGTCCTGCTTCTTCTTTTTGTAACCGATGCCAGTTTTGTCGTTGTAAGATCGTTGATTGTTGATGAGTTCTTCCAATGCCCTTGAGATGTTGGCATAGTTTTGGATAATTTTTCATTTCTTCACTTCCTCACGCAGTGAGATTACTTCGGCTTCTAATTCTTCCCTTTCTTGGTTGCTTTCTTCCAACTTCTTTTGAAGTGAATATTTAATGCATTTGTGTTCTTCAACTTCAATTTTGAGACCTTGAATTTGTTCTTCAAGAGTATTGGAACGGATCTTCTCTACCTTGAGCTCTTTTATAAGCTTGATTACTTCCTTAGAAAATTCTTCTATGGTCAATCCTTCTTCTTCGTTGTTTGATACCTCTTGTTTATTGTGCTTGGCCATTAACAACACTCTCTCATTGGCTTCTTCTTTGCTGTCATTGTCTTCATCGGATGATGAGTTATCTTCTTTAGAGAGAAAGTTCCTTTTGGATCCTTGCTTGTTGAATTTCTTAAAGCCTTTCTTTCCTTTTGAGTTTCCATCACTTCTGTTCGGACATTTTGCTGCGAAATGCCCAACCTCACCACAGCCGAAACATATCAATGGAAGTTTACCTTTGAATTTTCCCTTACCAATTTTTAGTTTTCTTGTAAAGTAAGCATATTCTTCATTTGAAAGACCTTCTTCATCGTCTCCCTTTTCTTCACACTTGCAGGTGCATGTCTTTTCAATTGAACGTTGTTTGTCCTTATTGGTTTTCTTAGATGCATCGAACGCAGTTTCTAGATGCGAAGTGCCCTCTTCTTCATCAAGTCTCATTTCATATGCTATGAGAACTCCATGTAATTCCTCTTTGTTGCTTTTGTCCATATTTGAATTGTATTCTAAGACCGATACCTTTGGGTTGAATCTCCCTGGTAATGTTCTAAGAATCTTTTGTATAATAGTCTTCTCGTCAACTGGCTCTCCCAATCCTTCCAGAGTATTGGTTATTTCATTAATGTATTGGAAGTATGCAGCAATGTTGCAATCTTCTTTCATTATGAGTTGCTCAAATTTCGCTCTATAGATTTGAATCTTTGCTTCTTTGACATTTGAGTCACCTGCATATATATTCTCAAGCTTGTCCCATACATTTTTGGCGGTTTTAAAACCCAACACCTTATGATAAGAAGATTCAATAAGTACACTGATAATAATATTATTTTCTTTTGCATCATTTACCAAATTATTCTTACCTTGTTCATGCGCGGTTGATGTAAATCCATTTTGAACAGTGTTCCATACTTCGTAACCTTGTGCCAAGAGATAGACCTCCATTCTTCCTTTCCGTAGTGCATAATTATTTTCATTGAACAGAGGTACACCTTTCTTGGTATGCTCCATGACCTCCTTCCAGCTGTTAAACTGCTATTGAAGGAACCAAGCTCCGATACCAATTGTTGGAAATAATTAGGAGGGGGGGTGAATCAGTATTCCTTTCAATTATAACATTAGTTAATCTTCAATTATTATCACTTTTTGTACAATGATAGCAGTAAACAAAAGGAACACAAATGCACACAATTTTTAAGGTGGAAACCCACTTCGGAACAAAAACCACATAATGCTTTTCTTATAATTGTTTAATATTCAACTCCAATTGAAAAGAAAGCTCCAACTTCCTAGAATCTAGAAAAGCATTCTTCTCTAGCTCCCACTAGATGGATGCTCCAATGCCTAAGATTATTCAGTAGTCAACTGAATGGATGCCCCAACACCCAATGAGCTACAACTCACCCTAGCAACACCCTACCACCCTATAGAAGAATAAAACAAGAATGGACTCCCGTACCAGGGAAAATGGTCCACTTTACAATGATATAGAATGATGTAGAAGAAGAAGAAACACTAGCACATAACCCCAACTATGACACAACCACCTAATGACGATCCAAGATCTCTCGACACTGCCTCTTCAACTCTTGGTAGATAGACACTAGTACAATTTTTTACAATAATGTATTTACAATGACTTAGTACAATGATACCTTTACAGTGACTGTATGCAGTGCTGCCCACTTGAAGACTTCATGTGATGAACTTCTTGCTGCTATTCTGCACCTTGGTTTCTGCTCTTGTCATGCTACCCTTTGCTACACCTTGCTTTTCTTTGCTGCCCTAGAAAGTCTGGTCCTTTGCAGCCCTTGACAACACATGATCTAGCTTTTTCTTGCCTTATAGGAGATCGATATTGAATCTGGTGTATCTTTGTTATTTCAAATCCCCAATATGTGATTTTTGGTCCTGTAGTAGTCATCTAAGTCTTCTTTCCAATGCCATAGGTATGACCCAATTTGGATTCTTCAAGGGAGATTTATGCCCAATCTCTCACAATGCCCTAATTATGGATTGTTTCAGTAGAGCTAAATTGTACAGCGTGCCACGTGTCATTGTTTCTTCATTCGGCTATGAAATTGATAGAGAAAAAACTAAAATCCGTGCGATATCTGCCACATTTTACATAATTCCAATCCGATACTTAGAGAGAGAGTTATGACGATTTTCCCAAGGTCACTTCTTTGAGATGAAATTCAGGAGCCTGCATAAACACTAACTTACACATATCATATCTCCAAAAATATTGCACACCTTGATTTGAAATTTCTACAGGAGCTTCCTCAAGATTTCATCTTCGCCTCATAAAAATTTCAGCTTCTGAACCTTTATAGAAACAAATTTAGAGTGAAAATTCCACGATGACCCGTTTCAGATAGCGAAATCCCTTGCCTTAGGAGGATATGAGGATCACAATTTATATAAATGCTTAGGTTGAGAGGGGCTTGAACAAGTGAACGTGAGAGGGATTTTAGGAGCTTAAAAAATATTAATTATGAATTTTCAATGACCCATGCCACAACCCCATGGGGATTTATCCCACTAATTGGGGTACAAACTTCAAACATGAATATCTCTCAAACCGTGAAGAATTACGTGGAATGCCATATATCAACGGAAACATCTTGACAAGTAGAAACCATCAAAAGAATTTTTGACCCAGAATATATCAATTTGGCAGGTCAAAATTCCCATGCAATATTGGGGTAGCCCCTGGTGTTGCTTGGGTTGACATCAATGACAACCGCTGATCAAAAATCTCCCCCTTTGGCATTGATGGCAACACAAGTACTCCCCCTGCGATCATGACACCTCTTCGTACAACATTCTCTCCCCCTTTGACATCAATGGTAAAGGGTAAATCCCCCTGACACATAACCATCTTACGGAGCTGTACACACTTCCACTCCCCCTGACAAACAACCATCCTGCAGACCTGTACACACTTCCACTCCCCCTTTGTATTCTAAATAAGGAAAATCTAATGAGAACTTGGGAGAATCCCAAGCTTCTGACGAGGATATTCCAATGCTTCATGAGTACTATCATGATCATCAATGATTCCTTCCCAATCTGTGTTTGTAAAGGCATGAATAATGAAATTGTTACCCTTGGGATACCACAAGCCATATTTTTTTGATCCTTTTAGATATCGAAGAATTCTTTTGATGGCAATAATATGTGATTCTTTTGGTGCTGCTTGGAATCTTGCTACTTGTCCAACTGCTTGCATAACATTTGGCCAAGAGACTGTTACATATAGAAGACTACTAATCATAGATTTGTACAACCTCTAATCCACATCCTTAGATGAGTCATCTATGCTCAATTTTCAACCTGTTACCATCGGAGTAAGGACGGGTTTGCAATATTTCATTTTGAATTTCTTGAGCATTTCCTTGATGTACTTGGCTTGAAATATAAATATTCCTTTCTCTTTCTAAGATATTTGAAGCCCTAAGAAGTATGTCAGCTCACCAAGTAAAGAAATCTCGAAATCAAATTGCATCTTTGTAGAAAACTTCTTACTTAGTCGATCATCATTTCTACCAAATATTATATCATTCTCTTTAGCTATTGGACATGCTTTAGTTGCTTCATCTAGGACATATATGTCGTTTGGAGCTTGAATTGCTGTAGCCACAATTTCACCATACCTGCCTTTCCCGATTTCACATTTTGTGGAGTTGAATAGTATTGTGTGTCCTTGATCACACATTTGTCCAACACTGAGCAAATTGTGATTCATGTTTTCAACCAATAGAACATTCTTGGCTAGAGCATCTTTTCTTCCAAGAGTGACGGTACCTGATCCTATAAAATTTGAAGATCCATCATTTCCAAAGGACACAGTTCCATCCTTCTTCCCTTTCAGAGATACAAATTTCTTTCTATCTACAGTCATATGCGTTGAGAAACCACTATCAACATACCACACATCTTTTTTTTTTTGAGCCTTGAGAGAGAGAGCACAATTATTAGTCTTCTTCTTCTTCCATGTTCGTTCGTTCTGTGGCTTCGAAGATTCTTTTGGAGGACTTTCAAGTCTATAGTCTTTGGCTATGTGTCCAAAGTTTCGACATTTGTAACATTCAATATTATTTCTTAAATGTTCAAATCTATTGATGTTTTGAGTCCTGGGAGGTTCATATTTAACAGATCTCCTAGAATTGTATTTGTTCCTGGGGTACGTACAACATTCTACAGCTTTATGACCAAATTTTCCACATGAATAATAGTAGCCATAAAAAATATGTTGGTACCTGGATGGAAATATTCATCGAGGAATTGTCTTCCAAGGCTGTTCTTGCGAATCTTGTCCAATGAAGTCTACATGCATGTCATATCTCATAGGTTCATTGTATTTTTTTGTAGACGGTCATTCTTCTTCTTTTTGTAACCGATGCCAGTTCTGTCATTGTAAGATCGTTGATTTTTGATGAGTTCTTCCAATTCCCTTGAGATGTTGGCATAGTTTTGGATAGTTTTTCATTTCTTCACTTCCTCACGCAGCGAGACTACTTCGGCTTCTAATTCTTCCCTTTCTTGGTTGCTTTCTTCCAACTTCTTTTGAAGTGACTCTTCAATGCATTTGTGTTCTTCAACTTCAATTTTGAGACCTTGAACTTGTTCTTCAAGAGTATTGGAACGGATCTTCTCTGCCTTGAGATCTTTTATAAGCTTGATTGCTTCCTCATAAAATTCTTCTATGGTCCATCCTTATTCTTCGTTGTTTGATACCTCTTGTTTATTGTGCTTGGCCATAAACAATACTCTCTCATTGGCTTCTTCTTCATTGTCATTGTCTTCATCGGATGATGAACTATCTTCTTTAGAGAGAAAGTTCCTTTTGGATCCTTGCTTGTTGAATTTATTAAAGCCTTCCTTTCCTTTTGAGTTGCCATTACTTCTGTTTGGACATTTTGCTAAAAAATTCCCAACTTCATTACAGCTGAAACATATCAATGGAAGTTTACCTTTGAATTGTCCCTTACCAATTTTTAGTTTTCTCGTGGAGTAAGCATATTCTTCATTTGAAAGACCTTCTTCATTATCTCCCTTTTCTTCACACTTGCAGGTGCATGTCTTTTCAATTGAAGGTTGTTTCTCCTTATTGGTTTTCTTAGATGCAACGAAATCAGTTTCTAGATGCGAAGTACCCTCTTCTTCATCAAGTATCATTTCATATGCTATGAGAACTCCATGTAATTCCTCTTTGCTGAGTTTGTCCAGATTTGCACTGTATTCTAAGATCGATACCTTTGGGTTGAATCTCCCTGGTAACGTTCTAAGAATCTTCCGTATAATAGTCTTCTCATCAACTGGCTCTCCCAATCCTTCCAGAGTATTGGTTATTTCATCAACGTATTGGAAGTATGCAGCAATGTTGCAATCTTCTTTCATTCTGAGTTGCTCAAAATTTTCTCTATAGATTTGAAGCTTTGCTTCTTTGACATTTGAGTCACCTGCATATATATTCTCAAGCTTGTCCCATACATTTTTGGCGGTTTTACAACCCAACACCTTATGATAAGAAAATTCAATAAGTCCACTGATAATAATATTCTTTGCTTTTGCATCATTTACCAAATTCTTCTTACCTTGTTCATCCGCGGTTGATGTAAATCCATTTTGAACAGTGTTCCATACTTCGTAACCTTGTGCCAAGAGATAGACCTCCATTCTTCCTTTCTAGAGTGCATAATTATTTTCATTGAATAGAGGTACACCATTCTCAGTATGCTCCATGACCTCCTTCCAGCTGTTAAACTGCTATTGAAGGAACCAAGCTCCGATACCAATTGTTGGAAATAATTAGAGGGGGGGGTGAATTGGTATTCCTTTCAATTATAACATTAGTTAATATTCAATTATTATCAGTTTTTGTACAATGATAGTAGTAAACAAAAGGAACACAAATGCACACAATTTTTAAGGTGGAAACCCACTTCGGGACAAAAACCACCTAATTCTTTTCTAATAATTCTTTAATATTCAACTCCAATTGAAAATAAAGCTCCAAATTCCTAGAATCAAGAAAAGAATTCTTCTCCAGCTCCCATTGGATGGACACTCCAACACCCAAGATTCTTCAGTAGTCAACTGAATGGATGCCCCAACATCCAATGAGCTACAACTCACCCTAGCACCACCCTAGCACCCTATAGAATAATAAAACAAGAATGGACTCTCGTACCAGGGAAAATGGTCCACTTTACAATGATATAGAATGATGTAGAAGAAGAAGAAACACTAGACCATAACCCCAACTATGACACAACCACCTAATGATGATGTAATACCTCCCGACACTACCTCTTCAACTCTTGGCAGATAGACACTAGTACATTTTTTTACAATAATGTATTTATAATGACTTAGTACAATGATACCTTTACAGTGACTGTATGCAGTGCTGCCCACTTGAAGACTTCATGTGATGAAATTCTTTCTGCTATTCTACACCTTGGTTGCTGCTCTTGTCATGCTACCCTCTGCTACACTTCTGCCCTAGAAAGTCTGGTCCTTTGCAGCCCTTGACAACACATGATCTAGCTTTTTCTTGCCTTCTAGGAGCTCGATATTGAATCTGGTGTATCTTTGTTATTTCAAATCCCCAATATTTAATTTTCAGTCCTGTAGTAGTCCTCTGAGTCTTCTTTCCAATGCCATAGGTCTGACCAAATTTGGATTCTTCAAGAGAGAGTTATGCCCAATCTCTCACAATGCCATAATTATGGACTATTTCAGTAGAGCGAACTTGTACGACATGCCAAGTGTCACTGTTTCTTCATTCGGCTCTGAAATTTATAGAGTGAAAACTACAGTCCGTGAAATATCTGAAAATTTTTACATAAATTCAATCCGATACTCAAAGAGAGAGTTATGATGATTTTCCCAAGGTCATTTCTTTGAGATGAAATTCAGGAGCCTACACAAACACTGACTTCCACAGATCATATCTCTGAAAATATGGCGCATCGTGGTCTAAAATGTCTACAGGAGCTTTTGAACCTTCATAGAAACAAAGTTAGAGCGAAAATTCCACGATGACCTGTTTCAGATAGTGAAATCCCTTGCCTTAGGAGGATATGAGGATCACAATTTATATAAATTATTAGGTTGAGAGGGGCTTCAACAAGTGAATGTGGGAGGGATTTTAGGAGCTTAAAAAATATTAATTATGACTTTTCAATGACCCATGCCACAACCCCATGGGGTTTTAGCCCACTAACCGGGCTACAAACTTCAAACATGAATATCTCTCAAACTGTGAAGAATTACGTGGCATGCCATATATCAACGGAAACATATTGATAAGTAGAAACCATCAAAAGCATTTTTGACCTAGAATATATCAATTTGGTAGGTCAAAATTCCCATGCAATATTGGGGTAGCCACTGGTGCTGCTTGGGTTGACATCAATGACAACCGTTGATCAACAATGCTTTATCTTCAACCCACTTGGTTATGTAGTAATACATACTAGAATATATTTCTTTTCCTTGATGGTGGGTCAATAGGACCTACAAAGTCAAGAGCCCATTTCTTAAAAGGCTCAATCATAACTTGGGGCTATAGTAGAATTTCATCAATCTATGTTGGCATTCCCATTCTCTCACACTTACCACCACAACTTTTGAAATTCTTTTTAGCATCCTTGAAAATTGTTGGCCAATAATACCCTTGTAGTAGAATTATTTTTTGTAGTCCTTTTATCTGCAAAGTGGCCCCCCCATGGCTCATCATGGAATGCTTTTAGGATGTCATAAATTTCATCCTCCAAAACACATCGTAATATTATATGATCGGGCCTAGTTTGGAAAAAGTACCCTTGGATTGGTAGAGTCCCATAATTGTTTTGTTTTAACATCTTTTTGCATCCATATTTTCCTTCTTTTCCTATCAATATCAACCTAATAAAGGAAATAATCATATGATTTTGACAAGGTAAAACATTTATGTGTCTTATTTTTCCTATTTTCTAATATGCCCTATTTTTTGTTAAATATTACATTCAACTACATAATTAACACAATTCCACATCTATTTCACAGATCCACAACTACCTCCATTGATAAAAGGGTTCTAGTGTGCCAGCTCAGCAAAGGAGTATATGGGTAGATAGAGGATGATCCCTTCATGGATCTCCTCCTGATTATTCGAGCCAATTCACCAAGGAGATCACGCAGTTACATGGTCAAAGGTGTCAATCAACACGTAGCAACGCTAAGAAACAGAGTCCGAGAATGTCACGACTTTGTCTATTTTATTTCCAAATATAAACTGGATAGGATAGCGATATTTGTTTAAGTTTTTAATGTGTATAAGGATTCTAAAGAGACTTGTAGGCATAGAGCTCGTGTATTGTTTAAACACACTCTATAAAACCATGGAAACTATGTGTATTCAGGGTGAACCATCTTTTATGTTCCTGAGTATTTTGTTTGAAGACTTTTATCTTAATTCGAAGCTCCTTTTTCGTGCATTGATGCGTTGTTAGTGTTAAAAAACCTACTGCATTGTGGAGGGCCCCTGCATGCTGATCATGTCATTTTTTTTAGTTTTTAGTTTATCTGAAACACATTATCATTTCGTAGTTCGAATCTGGTTAATGATTTGGTTTATGTTTCATTTTCAAGTTCAGTTTAAATAGTTCAATACTCTGTTTTTTCTTATTTCGTAGATTCATTTATTAAATTCTATATTTCATATAGCTCAGTTTATTTATTTTTCGTTTACATTCTAGGTTGAAAATTGCAGTATATAAAAGCTCTGTTTGCATAGAAATTTGGTTTAAGTTTTAGTTAGCTTTCAATTCTTATGCTTTCATAAAACTAGGACTTGTACAATATTTCATGCTTTCATAATTTAGAGTTAGTTCTTTGTTTGCTGCAGCATAAAAATATCAAAAACAACTTGATAAAAACAAAGTAAAAATTAATCTAACATATTTTTTGAAAGGAGTTATCTCACAAACCATTTTTAACGACTCAATTCAACTGAAATTTACTATAGGAATAACATTTAACATAGATAATAAATTGCTTAAAACTCATTGATCCATAGGAATTTAACACTGAAAATTCAATCCTCACTCTAATGACAAAGACTTCTAGCACATATAGTGCACTTGCAGTTAATCAGTTTACTAACTTTGATTGATAATTTATGCTTGAAATTTAAGAACATTAAATTGACTAAACATTCTGGCGCCGTTTTCGGGGAAGTGTAAATAGAAGTCTTAGAAATAAAACATTATATTCATAGGGAGAGAGATTCTAAAGGTAGGTTTATAGGATGAGGAATAATTTTGATTCCCACATCATCACTCACTCCACCCCGCCTCGAAGTTCTACACCACCCACTCAAACTCGAATTCCATACGTAGGTGGCCCACATAGACTTCCTGAAAACCTAAGATCTGAAATCCAACCCAGAGATTCACCTACTTCATCTACCAAAGCTTTAATTGAAGAAGAAAATCCTCTATCCACAACCACAGGAGTGATCTTCTTATCCTTAGCAGGAGAACAACTTCTAGGACAAGAATTAGAAGTTCTCAGTGAATAAGAAGAAAATGAAAATCATACAATTTTTTCATTGATAGAGAAACCAAAATAATTAGAAAATCATATTGTAGAATCGGATAGTTACATTAGTTCTGAGGAATCCATGATGGTTGAAGAGGGTGCAGGAGAAGTACACAATGTCAATGGTGAACAACCTAGGATTGGAGGAGGAAGAGGAGGAAATAGAGGATGTGGAAGAGGTAGAGGAGATCCAGAACCTTTTGGATTTCCTATTCTCGATGAGGTTACAACATACACAATGAAAAATATTTGACCTTCTATCCTCCCTAATTTTCATGGAATAATAAGTGAAGATCCATAAACATTTCTTTTTGAATTTGAAGTATTATGCAGATCATACGATTCGACATGATGCTCAAAAATTAAAACTGTTCCCTGATACCTTAAAGGATTCACCATTAAAATGGTTTATGAGTTTAGGGATGAATTCTATAGGAACATGGGCAAAAATTAAATATGCATTCTTAGAGAAATATAAGGATTATTGTATTCCTCATTGCATGAAAGATGAATTTTTTAAAATGGCACAAAGGGAAGTTGAAAATCTTGAAGATTTTGTCGAAAAATTTGTTATAATATTAAAGAGGAAAAAATGAATAATTTGGATGAGTAAACTTTGAAAGATCTCCTACTCAAATCCATCAGAGATGATTTGATTGATCTCCTCAATGTAATGGGGAAAGGAGATGTTTCTCAGTTACCATTTGCATAAATTTCTAAGTTATGTGTATATATTTCAAGGGGTAAATCACGAATCGGTAAAAGTCCAAGAGATCCTCTCTTATCAAGAATAAATAGATTTGTAGTTAGGATAGTTAGTAGGAAAGAATTAGGTAATTTTCTTGATAGTTTGAAGACAAATATTTTAGGGAGTCTTTGTGAGAAAATTGACACCCTTAAAATACATAACAAGCAAAAAGCTGAAAATGTTGTATTATCTATCTTTTGTCCTAGGTGCAGAAAAAAACATGATATGAGAGAATGTCATTTTGATATGAATATGGGAAAAATTGCTATTTCTATGCAAGCTTCCTCATCAGTATTAAAATTTGTTTAAGGATCAACTCAATTAACCATTTGTGAACGAGTTTATGTGTGTAGTTTCATGTGCTTTGCATGATAAAATTATGAGTTAATTAATAATTAAAAAATCATGAGCAAAAACTAAAATGCAGAAACATAACTCACAACAATCACATAACACAATGGATGATGATGGAGTTCACCCCTCCTGGGCTACATCTCCATGTACCTCCTTTAATTAGCTAGGTGCTCTTGGAATTATGAGTAAAATGTATGATTACAAGAACCAATATTCATCCAATGGAATTTATGAATATTTCATTGGTTTCAAAACACTCAAATACCCCCAAAATGACTATCCAATCTATGCATTTGGTTAACAACTCCTCTAGGCTTGACTTCCAACACCGGTGGCCATGGCCAAAGTGACAAAAGCACCTTCAGATGTGACCCAAAAAATATATAGACTATACCACTGTGTTAATAGCATCAAATACATAAAAAATTGACTATTCACTCACTGAAATTGGCCTTCAACAAATCTGGGCATGGCCTTCCCTCCTAGTGGCCCCAGGCTTCAAAATTATTCAAGTGACCAAAAACACATGTAGATGAGCTCCATTTCCTCTGCAATTTGTTCAATGGATTCATAGAATTCCAATCTGCTAATAATGACTATCCTTGAGAAAAAAGTGGTCGAAAATTGACCAATATAGGCCTCATTAAAGTTTCCCCTAGATTCCGCCTCTAAATCTGGAAAACTGCCAGTTAGATCCACCAAATATGAAAGGTCTGCTAAATTTGGGGTGTTGCCAAAAATCCCGCCAGATTAAGTGCTAGATTAATTAGGAGATAAGCATCACTTAAAAGTGGATAATGACGCACTAAGTGTAGTTATATTAAGTGCTTAAAACTTGGGCATATGGTTTGGTCACGTGGGAGGATGTGGGATGACCCCCTCTGCTCCTCCATCTATGTCTGCACTGCTATTTAATTACAAGCTCGTGCACATCCAAATCAAGGAATATGGACATAACCCATTGGTAAAGGTGCAAAGATGGTAGGGGGGAGGTCATGGGGTCGAACCTCGACCTCCACCCCATATGTATGTTTTTGACTAATTGAATAAACCACCATATACACTCCAATATAGTTTAATACGCTCCATTTTTTTTAATGTATGCCCACGTATATTATGCTCCACCATAAACGAATATACCACGAAAACTTAATGAATCCAAACCTTTATAATATGGGTTTTTAATAAAAATCATGCCAACGTTAATGTAATATGCCATGCCTTCATGATTTTAAAACTTAAACCTTGGTTTTAATTTAAAATACTTGGAATTTTTAATTATTCAGAATTTAGAATTAATAATATATATTAATATATATAAACTAATATACTATAATATATGATAATTAAACCATATATATATATATATATATCCAATCTTAATATTTAAAAATTAATTTCCAACACATAAAAATCCATGAACCCAAACTCAGCATTGGAGGACATTGGGCGATTTTTACCTTCACAAACCAAACTGGTGAATCCAATTGTGACACTTGTCACAGTCCCATTAGGTTAAAAGATTAAGAATATTCTCTGCATGGTGACTGGACTGCCATGCCATCAGCTGTACTTGTTCTGCAATATTTTTTTTTAAATTTTCCTATTCTGAATGGAAATCAGCAGACCATAATGCCTTCATCCGAACTCGGATTTCAACGAAATGAGCTGTGTTGGATTCCTTGCAACGGGATGGTAGCTTTCGTTCTTGTTAGGTGAAATTATAAGAACTTTAATTTTTGAGCTAATTTTTTCCCCTGATCCAGATTCTGATCACTCCTTCCCACTGACATGCTTTTGGACCCATAAAAATTGGTTATCTCATAAGAGCTGAACTCTCTTTTGTTTCCCAAGTTCTGTCATCTTGATTCTACTTGGAGAAATCACTATGAAAACCACTTGGTCACTGACATGCATTTCCTTGCCTTGCAAATGGTTTGGCTCTTCAACCACTGTTCTCCTTCTGCTGCTGACCCAATCCAACACGTGTTGGCTGCTTGTAGATATAACACTTTTTTTGTACCAAATGGATTCCTCGATGCCTTCCCACTAAGAATCATGTTCCTCCTTTGCACAATGAGTGACTTGCATCAATGAGTTCCAACATCAGTAAAAATAAGAAAATAAATGACCATTATTTTACCTCCACAGTTCCAAATTCCACATCTGGAAGAATGCATTCTCCATCTGCTTCTCTTCTTGGCATCAACACATAACATGGTTTACAATGGCTGCAAACTTTTCTCTTTGACATCTTGTCACAAAAACACATGCAAGAAACATAACTTGAAGACATATCCTCTTGCTCCTTCAAAGAAACTTATTTCAGATCATGTGAACATTTCCATGTACTCTCAAATCTTGGTGTCAAAACTTATCCACCAAACACAAGTCGAAAAAAAAATGCCTCTTCAAAAGACTGACTCTCAAGTCAAGCATAAGCATGTATAACAACTTGACGATTATTTTCCCAAAACAAAAAGAATTTCACATCTCATGAAACACTTCGTCAACATCTCATTTTCATATTTGGAGACAAAATCAACTCTTTCAAGTTGACATGACATGCATGCAACACACAATCGACACGAGTCAAAACTCATGTATGTGAAAATGATCAACACTCTCAAGTTGACATCATGCATGTTAAACAAAGCAATCGACTAATACAAGTCCATTACTCATGCATATTCAAGCACAATGAAACCATCAAAATTCCACTGTTCATACATACAAACTCTCATGCATGTATCCAATTCTTCAACTCTCTCACAAATACAATCATAAGTACAAGAAATCCATTCATATGTACATGTACTCAAAGATGAAATGAACAAATTTTGTTGCAATAAAGTGAGTCAACATAGTCCACTTTCAATCACCTTCTTGGCGTAAACATGTAACATGCATTCCATTGGCAAATAAATGCGTCAACATCAAAGGACATGCAAAGCCTTAATTGGATAAGAAATATAACCATCTCTTACCAAACCATTTCAATGGCGCTCCTTTCAGCTTGTTGTACGGTAAAACAACCCCCCATTTTTAGTTCGTTCACATCAAATAATGGAGACCCTTTCTATAAAATTTTTGGGTAAGCACCTTTTAGGATTTTTATTAAGTCAATTATCTTATGATTTTGTTAATTTTTCATTTTCTTAAGATTCTTGTTTTGTTTGCTTGGTTGAAATCGATTTTTTATAAGCTTCCTATTGACACTTGTTTCGTCTCATTTGGTCAACCGGTTTGTAAATAGCACTCATTTGAAGTCTAATCAATTATGTCGCTTGGGTTAAAAAATTCGGATTTTAATAATGCATTTAGTTTAAATATTAACCCCTAGATTAGTTATTACTAACAATTTTTATTTTTACTTATACAGCCAAATCATAAAGCATCGGGATTTCAGTCATTTATTCCAATTTTCCCATTTTCAAATAAATTTCTAATCTCGAAAAAATCAAAAATGTCAAAATGGTTGTTTTAGGTAAATCAGCGCTTTAGATAAATTCATAACTTAAAATCACTAAAATAAAATTAAAAAAAAAAAACTAAAAACTAATTTTTAAACATTAAATTTTAAATTAATTAAATTAAAATTTAATATTAAAAACAAATATATAAAAAACAAAAAACATAATAAAATAAAATAAAAAAATTTTATCGCATCGGAAAAATGCATCGGGTGTATCTTTTAAAAGCTTCGATTGAGTCACATTTAATTTTTCCGATGCGATGAGTTCTTTTAATTATCCCCGATGCGATGAACTCTTTTAATACCCGATGCGATGAGTTCACGTAGGTAGTATTATGTTAATGTTATATGAAGTTTAAGTGGAATATTAATGTTAGTGTAGGGTAGTGTTTGTTAGTATTGATTTAATGTAATGTTAGTTCAATATGAATAGGTGTAACGTTAGATTGAGTTAGTTTAGTGTAGTTTTAAGTTAGTTGTTAGTGTTAGTTTAGTTTTATATTAAGTGTAGTGTTAGTATAATATTAATGTAATGTTAGTATAGTAGAGTGTTAGCATATGTTAGTTTAATATTATTTTAATGATAGTTTAGTTTTAATTTAATATTAGATTTAATATTTAATATCTAAAATAATTAATTTTAAATTAATTAAATTAATAAATATGTAGAATATAATTAATTTAATTAGATTTATTATTATTTAGATTAATATGTTTATAAATAGTTAATTATATTAATTAGTTAGATTAATATTTAATTAGTTTAATTTATAATTAGCAATTAAATTAGAATTAATTATTAGTTAATTATAGGCTAATTTAGGATTATATTTTAATTAAAATTCTGATTTTTAGCCCAGCAACTGAATTTCCAAGATTTATATCAGATTTGACTCATCAACTTTGGAGGCTCATAGATTGAGTTTTACTTGGCCAAATGAGGTCCAGGACGGCTCATTGGAAAGAGAAAATCAAGGAGAACATTTCTGAAGAGGTTTCAATAACAAATTTGATCATTTATTGGGTAAAAAATCAGGCAGAAGATCAAGCTCCGAATTTCTAAAAATAAAATCAATTTTCTGAGTTTTGTTTTCTTCATTTTTTATTTGTCCAGCCTCTTCTAATTGCAGATTCATGCATCAATAATATCCTTGGTTAATTAAAATCATTATGAGTATCAATAAGAAGCTCAAATTTCCTTTTTATTTATTTAAATAGAATTTGATTGGATTTGTTTTAATGATAGAAATAATATTTGGATTTTATTGTTGCTTCTTAAATGATTTTTAATTTCTTTTTGCAGGAAAAACAATAGAAGGGATATTGAGGAAAAAGATTTCAATCAATGAGAAGACTCCAGCAATTAAAGTTGGATTGAGCAGATTTTTCTTCAAACAAACTCTCTTCTAAAAATACTTTTGGGAGGATTATAAATTGCAGATTGCAAAATGTAAACAAGGGCTGCTCTCCTCTACAATTCCAGACTTCTAAAAGCATTTCTGTTATAGGAATTTAGAGTTGTAGATGGGGAGGAGAGAAAGTTTCAGATCTGAACATTATTGAGGGTTTATGCTTTATATCTTGTATTATGCATGATGGGCAGAGTTTGCATTTCTGCAGCTCTAGTCCTGAAAGCAGAAATTCAAGTAATGTAAAGTACTGTTAGAGACCAGGATCAGAGAAGCGGATTCAATTAACTGGTATTCTTGGCATTTCTGTATCAAATACCAGTTTCATTTTTATTTTAATAAAATTGTTGTTTCATTTTATTCATGTTTTGGCATTTTTGTTGATATGGATAATTTGTCTCAAATTGTTAAGTATCTCTGCTCTTATGAATTAAATTCTGATTTCTGAGTAACCATTACTCAGAAATTTGTCTTATAACACTGATTTATTAAATAGTAATGCGTTGTGAATTTCTTCCACATGTTATTGTTTAATTATTAGTTTGATTGATTCGATAATCAATATCATTTTTGCGAATTTCTTCCGGAGTGTTGTTGATTTATTATTTCAGTCAAATGGTCTCAATAGAATATGTTTTGGTACTCACAAATGTGAGCTAAATTGAATTTCTTCGTTAGCTTGACATTAATTTAAATCCAGACATATTTTAATCCTCATTACTTAATTATCTTGCTCTTAGTTGGGATAGATTTATATCTACCTAATTGAGATAGGATTTAGATTAGTTTCTTTTGCTTTCATTATAGAATAAGTTTGCATTTTAGATTAATTTCTACATTCTTTTAAGTCCTCTTCTCAAAGGGGCAAAGTCTTAGTTGTGGTTTGGCTGAACCCAAATCAGCTTAAGGGTCATTCTCTTGCCTGATCAGCAAGAAGAATTGATCTGATGTCCCTGTCTATTGGTAGTTAATGATATATCGTAAACCAATAGTGATAGGGAAAAGGTAAATGGACCTAGTTAAACCAGTCAGAGCCACTATCATAAACGGAAAAGGAGCTGCATTAAGGTCCGGACCGGGTGGTTATCCCCCAATGTTGTAGCAGCGATTTTCGAGGCTTTAACACAGCTGCACATCATCATCATGTGAATCATCTTGACTTACATCAATTATGGAATCCTGTTTTCCATTCTTTCCATTATCTTTCTTCACCTTCTTCAAATGTCATGGATGACTTGCTGGATACAAAGTCCAACACTTGTCTACAAGATGACCTTGCTTATGGCAATGAGTGAAAAACAATTTCCTCTTATTTTCAACATGATTTTCTTTGTCTTTGGCTTTCTGCCTCCTTTGCTTTGATTGTTTCTTGTGCATGGATATCTTCTTCCAACACTTTGAAACATTATGGCTATCCAAACAAAAAAGGAACATGCAAACTTTCTCCAAATATTATGTGATAATTTTCCATGTTGATCATAATAAAAAAAAAGTTGATTAAAAGCAGATTTATACCTTGAACATTCACCTTTGTCGCCTTCTTGAGGAGGTGAATTTGGTGAGGTAGTGGCTCTCTTCGGAATACCAACAATGACATCCTCTTGTTTTCCATTCTCATTAGTTACATGCTTATGAGCACCTTCTTGCAAAGTGGGTGTAAAACTGGTGCATTCCTCATGAACACAATCTTCACAAGCTTGAGGTAATGAGCATGAAATGAAATTCCTTCTTGGAACACCTTCATGTGCCTCCTTGGCTTTAGAGCTTTCTCCACCATGTTGTCCATAACCAAGACCCAAATACTTAGGCCTTTCCTCAACAAAAATTGACTCAACTATTCCTTGTGCATGTTTTCCTCACCCTTTACCTCCATAGCCCATATTCATCAATAATTTAAACCCTATTACTATAGTGTGTCTTTCAAAAGCACCTACACATTCATCTTGAGAGGAAATTTAAGATAAACTTGAATTTCATACCTCTTTTTCAAGCACATGCTTGGATAAGGCTTCCTTGGCATCATGGAGATGAACCTCCATCTCATTCATCATTGCTAGTTTCTAATTTGCAATATGGAGCTGAGTCTCCATCTCATGCAAATTTTCAATAAGATTTTTCTTCTCCTCATTCATGGCAATCAAACGCTCTTAAAGTTTAATGTTCTCCCTCTTTTCTTCATACTTCTCTTTCATCCTATCAATCATGATGTAGAGTTTCTGCAACATCTCTTTATCAAAGAGTTTTTGTAAGGAAGATATACTAGAAGCATCACTTAATGAAGCCACCATCACACCTGTAATGCATACAAAGCTTCTTTTCTATGATTTGAGAATCTGAAGTCTCAATCTTGTCCTTCACACATAAACTTGACATACTGATAAATTATCCTTGCACAAATTCAACAACCAATAGCTAGTTCTTCTAGCTAACCTTGGCTAAAATGAGCTAATTTTATTCTCTAATACCAACTTGATCCGAATATGGGAAAAATTGTTATTGCTATGAAAGCTCCCTCATCAGTATTAAAATGTGTTTAAGGATTGACTCAATTAACCATTTGTGAAGGGGTTTATGTGTGTAGTTTCATGTGTTTTGCATGATTAAATTATGAGTTGATTAATAATTAAAAACTCATGAAAAGAAACTAAAATGAAGAAACATAACTCACATCAATCACATAATACAATGGATGATGATGGATTTCACCCCTCCTCGGCTACATCTCCATGGACCTGCTTTAACTAGGTAGGCCCTCTTGGGAATATGAGTAAAATGTTTGATGAAAAGAACCAGTATTACTCCAATGGATTTTATGACTATTCCATTAGCTATAGAACACTAAAATACCCCAAAAATGACTATCCAATCTCTGAATTTGGTTCATAACTCCTCTAGGCTTGACCTCCAACACTAGTGGCCATGGGATTGTTTAATCTCCAAAGTGACAAAATCACCTTCAAATGTGCTCCAACACCTCTATAAAATATACTAATATGTTCATAGCATCAAATAAATAAAGAATTGACTATTCAATGACAGAAATTTTCCTTCAGTTGATCTAGGCATGACCTTCGCTCCTGGTGGCCCTAGGCTTCAAAATTCTTCAAGTGACGAGCAACACCTATAGATGAGCTCAATTGCCTCTGAAAGTTGTTCCAATGGATTAAGAGAATGCCAATATGCTAATAATTATTATCCTTGAGCAAACATTGGTCAAAAATTGACCAAGATAGGCCTCATTAAAGTTTCCCCTAGATTCTGCCTCTAAATCTGGAAAATTGCCAGTTAGCTCCACCAAATTTGGAAGTTCCACTAAATTTGGAGCATTGCCAAAAATCCCACCATATTAAGTGTTGGATTAATTAGGAGATAAGCATCAATTAAAGGCGGATAATGGCACACTAAGTGTAGTTAGATTAAGCGGTTAAAACTTGGGCATATGGTTTGGTCACGTGGGAGGAGGCGGGTTGGCCCCCTCCGCTCCTCCATCCAAGTTTGCACTGCTCTTTAATTACAAGGTCGTGCACATCCAAATCAAGGAATATTGGCATAACCCATTGGTAAAGGTGTGGAGATGGTAGGGGGGAGGTCATGGGGTCGAACTCCGACCTCCACCCCATATGTATGTATTTGACCGATTGAATAAACCATCGTATACGCTCCAATATATTTTAATACGCTCTCATATTTTTTGATGTATGCCCACGTATATTATGCTTCACCATAAACGAATGTGCCACCAAAAATTTATAATATGGTTTTTTAATAAAAATCTTGCCAACGTTAATGTAATATGCCATGCCTTCATGATTTTAAAATTTGAACTTTGGTTTTAATTTAAAATATGTGCAATTTTTAATTATTAAGATTTTATAACTAATAATATATATTAATTTATATAAAATAATATATGATAATTAAACCATATAATATATTATAATTATAATTATAATTATATATATATATATATATATATATATATATATATATATCCAATCTTAATATTTAAAAATTAATTTTCAACACATAAGAATCCATGAACTAAAACTCGACTTTGGAGGACATTGGGCGATTTTTACCTTTACAAACCAAACTGGAGAATCCAATTGTGACACTTGTCACAGTCCCATTGGGCTAAAAACTGAAGAAGAGTCTCTGCATGTTGACTGGACTGCCATGTCATTAGCTGTACGTGTTCTGCATTTTTTTTAAAATTTCCTTGTTCTAAACAGTGATCAACAGACCATAAATACTTCATTCGAACTAGGTTTTCAACGAAACGAGTTGCGTTGGATTCCTTGCGATGGGATGGTCTCTTTCGTTCTGGTTTGGTGCAATTTAGAGCACATTCATTTTGAGCTAATTTTTGCCCGTGATCCAGATTTTGATCACCTTTAGACTTAAAAAACATAGAAACCTATGTAATATATACAGAGAATCATGATACTAAAGAATTCCCCTCTATACCAGGTCTTAGGTTTGTATATAGTGAAGAAGGAATGAAAAATCAGGTATACCCTCTCTGCTCTATTGCCAAAAGACCGTGGAAAAATCCTCAAAATATAAATCAAAATTTTAATCCTCAACAATTTACACAATCGTCACAAGGTAATTGGAATTCACCTATGCCATGGTAGCCTTGGGCTCAACCACAACCACAATATTGGAATCAAGGGTGGAAAAATCCTTATGGAAGGTATGCTCAATACCAACAATATCCACCATCCTATCAAAAATTTCCACCACAATTATTTCCTTAGAATAATCAATTACCTCAAGCTCAAGTTTAAAATTCAAATCCACAACTCTCTTTACCATTTGCACAAAAACCAAATCAATTACCCATTCAACCACTTCCAAATCAAAATAATAAATCTGTTTACAACATGGAAGGGAAGAATTCTCAAACTTATACAATAACTCCACTAGATATAAATAAAGTTCAGTTAAGATCTGGAAAAGTATTAGAAAAGAGAAAACCCTCTGTTGTTATTCAGGAAACAAAGAAAAATTGTCGAAAAAATAATAATAAATCTAAAGAAGAAGAAATTTCTCTTCCTCAGAAAGAAAGTGATCAAATGGAAAATATTCCTATAATTTCCGATGATAATCCTATTATAGAACAACCTTCAGTATCTACTATAAGACAACCTTTTCCTAATAGGTTGAAAATTGATAAAGGAGTAGAAAAACAATTCACATTGCCTGATTATGATATGATGGGTGAGTTGAAAAATATTTGTATAAAAATTCCTTTATTTCAAGCTATAAAAGAAATACCAATTTTTGCAAAAACAATTAAGGAATTGAGTACTCAAAGAAAAAGAAAGGGCAGAAAAAGAATCCAATTAGTTGGGAGAATTGCAAATATCATGATGGGGAAGGCAAAAAAGCAGAAATATTTAGATCCAGGAAGCCCCATTGTGAAAATTCACATCAATGGAATTGAAATACCAAATGCACTAATTGATCTGGGAGCAACCATAAACATAATGAGTAAACAAATTATGGATCAACTAAAACTTCCTAGCCTTCAATATAAACCAACATTGTTACAATTAGCAGAAAAGTTTGTAATTAAAACTGATGGTGTGTTAGAAGATATCTTTGTATCCTTAGATTATTGGGAGTATCCTATTGATTTCATGGTTTTAACACCCAAGAATAATTTAGGAGGACATCCATTAATTTTAGGAAGACCTTTGTTACCTACAGCTGATGCTTTCATCAGTTGTAGATCAAGATACATGTTTATCTCAGATGGTTGTTCTACAAAGAAATTTACATTATATATTCCTGCAAAAACAACAATAGATATAGAAAGTGAAGAATGGATAGATGTTGATAATGATATACAACCTATTTTCACTATTGCACAAACAAATGAGGAGGACCAAATTTTAAATTCAATAGAAAATAATGAACACTCCTTATATCATGACAATGGTCAAACTTTTCAATAACAATGTAATATCGAATATCTATCATCTAGACAAATGTCTTTACATTCTATGGAAAATTTTGGAAATTATTTGATAGAAATCTTTCCAGAAAAAACATTGAATATTAATGAAAAAATGGAAGAATTAAAAAAAATTCAACTGGTCAAGACCTTGCAAGAACACTCTTCTTCTTATGCATGGGAGTATATAGATATGAAAGGAATTAATCCCAAATATTGTATGCATAATATCTATATTGAAGAGAATTCTACACCAGTTAGACAACCTCAAAGAAGAATGAACCCAAAAATAAAAGAAATTGTTACAGAAGAGCTACAGAAACTATTGAATGTATATTTTATCTATCCAATATCAAATAGTCAATGGGTTTCACCCATAGTAATCGTTCCTAAGAAAAATGGAAAATGGAGGGTATGCATCGATTACAGGGAATTGAATAAAGCAACATTGAAGGACCACTTTCCACTTCCTTTCATAGATCAAGTCTTAGACACATTAGTAGGGAAAAAGTATTTTTCATTTTTGGATGGTTTCAATGGGTATAATCAAATTCAGGTAGCACCTAAAAATCAATACAAAACCACATTTACTTGTCCACATGGAACTTATGATTACCGTGTACTTCCTTTTGGATTGTGTAATGCTCCAACAACATTCCAAAGAGTAGTTCTCAGAATTTTCTCTGATCTTATTCACGATTGTGTGGAAGTGTATATGGATGATTTTACAATTTATGGTAATTCTTTTGAAGAAGCACTAAAAAATTTAGAAAAATTTCTAATAAGATGCAAAGAATCAAATATTTCATTAAGTCATCAAAAATGTTTTATGATGTTTAATGAGGGAATTGATTTAGGTCACCATATTTCAGGAAATGGGATAAAGGTAGACTCATCTAAAGTAGAGGTTATTTCCAAATTATCAGTGCCAAATTGTCAACAAGATGTTAGGAGTTTTCTTGGTTTTACCGGATATTATAGAAGATTTATAGAAAACTTCACAAAAATATCATCTCCACTCTTCAAATTACTTACCAAATATTGTGAATTTAGTTGGGACTGTAATTGTCAAAATTCCTTTGAAACTTTGAAAAAGAAAGTCTCTGAAGCACCTATTTGAAAGGGCCTAATTGGAAATTGCCTTTCCACATATCTATGGATGCTTCAGATACAACCTTAGGGGCCATGTTGGGATAGAAATATCTTACTCCTTATGTCATTTACTATACTAATAAAAATTTAACTCTAGCACAGCTAAATTATACTATAATTGAAAAAGAGTTTTTAGCTGTAGTGCATGCCATTAATAAGTTCAGACATTACATCACTAGCTATGAAAATTTCATTCACACAGACCATTATGCCATCAGATATTTAATGAACAAACCAATCACTAATGGCAGAATAACTAGATGGCTATTAATATTACAAGATTTTAACATCACAATTCTAGATCGACCATGAAAAAAAATATAATTACTAACTTTTTATCTAGAATTCAAAATGACAATAATGATATGCATGTAGAGGATAAATTTCCAGATGAATATGTTTTTGCAGTATCTACTAAATCACCTTGGTATGTAGATATTTCTTATAATTAATATTTGGCTGCAGGAAAATTACCATCTCATTTTTTTCCCAGAGAAAAGAGGAAAATAATCCAAACAAGTGCTTCTTACTCGTGAACCAATGAAAAATTGTACAAAACATGACCAGATCATTATCATAAGGTGTGTACGAGAAGATGAGATACCAGAGATACTTAAAGCTTTCCATGATGAACCATGTGGAGGCCATTTCTCTGACAAAAGAACTGCCAATAAAATCCTTCTCTTAGGATATTATTGGCCTTCCCTTTTCATGGATGCTAAAGAATATGTTAAGATATGTGACAGTTGCCAAAGGATTGGGAAACCTGTTCTTTCAAGTGAAATTCCACTGCAACCTCGGGTACTCATTGAACCTTTTGAGAAATGGGCCTTGGATTTTTTTGGTCCAATTAATCCACCTTCCAAACAAAAGAGGTATATTCTAGTATGTATTGATTATGTTACTAAATGGGTAGAAGCTAAATTACTTTCTTTTGCGGCTGAAAATGCTGTAGTTTCATTTATTTTTGAGGATATATTTCACTCATTTTGGTGTCCCAAGGGAAATTGTAATAGATCAGGGAACAAAATTCACATCTAGTGTAGTATAGAAGCTGGTGGAAGAATATAAAATCAAGCACCAGAAGTCCACTCCATACCATCCCCAAGAAAATGAGCAAGTTGAATCTACAAACAAGGTGATTGAAGCCATTCTCACAAAGACTGTACACTTTCACAGAGGGGACTAGGAAGAAAAGCTTCTAGAAGATTTATGGTCCTATAGAACTACATGGAGGAGCACTACAGGACATATTCCCTACGAACTTGTTTATGGAAAGCAAGTCTTATTTCCAATAGAGTTCCAAATCCAAACCTATAAAAAAAAGTCAAGTTGGGACTTGAATTATCAGAAGCACAAAAGCAAAGAATGGGACAACTTAATGAGCTTGATGAATAAGGCAAGATGATATCTAAAAGAATAGCTTGGTTCCGCAACAAAGAGTTAGATGGCATGATAAATACATCAAGGAAAGGAAATCTCATCCAGGAGAGTGAGCACTACTCTTTGACTCAAAATTCAAGAATTTTCAAGGGAAGTTCAAAACTGATTGACTTGGACCCTATGAGGTCGAAGAGGTTTTTGAAAATGGAGCAGTAAGAATGAAGACTATTGATGAAGAGAAAATTCCTCTATTATTAAATGGATACCGACTCAAGATCTATCAAAAGCCAATGACAAGAGAGAAATTTGTCAAGATTTTCCAAAACAAATCCAATTTAAAGTTGGTTGAGAAGAATTCTTCTTCTAAACCTTAAAATTTATTCTCTCTCTCTCTCTCTCTATACATACATACATACATACATACATACATACATACATACATACATACATACATATATATATATATATATATATATATATATATATATATATATATATATATATATATAATTTTGTATAAACATGAAAACCAGCAGATTTTTGGCATGTTTTATACAAAGAATTCAAGGTGAAAACCAAACTTATTTTGGCACCTTAAAATTCCTCTTACCCATTTTTCTAAAAATTTCCATTCTTCTAGCATCCATTTCTTAAAAGAATAAGTAAGCTACATAATTGATGATGTTCTGCAGCTTTGACAAATTTCTCCAGCCAATTGATAAGAACATTTGATGATCAAAAAAGGAAGAAGTGATTGACTCCTTATGATACAGAGCACCCACAAGATGACAACTAAAGTTTAGCAAGAAAATAAATCAAATGTATGTAATACTTTGATTTAAAAATAGGGGTAAACATATTATATGTATGAATTTTAGAGACATAACATTACAGAACAAATCGAAATCATTATTGTGAAAGGTGATAGTGTCATGACAAATCCCTCATAATTCACCATTTTCGATTTTCCATCATACCATGATTCAAAGTCCTGATTCATTGATTTGATTGCCGCCTCAATCATAATTATGAATGAATAAAAACTAATTCACTTGCTTATACCCTCATCTCATACCTTCTTTCCCTCTCATTTTTCCATTACCATCCGCCTTTCTGCTCTGAAGAAAACCCTACCAAGCTCACTGTTCCATCAAACACAACAATTTATGGAGGCGAAACATCTGCCAACTGTTAGAGTCGGTCCAGTCATCCCTCCGTCAGAGATCATTTCTCTTTTTGCATTTCATTTTTAGGTGTCTCGCTCGATTCACTTCATTGCATTCCGCTAGGGGCATGCCATAATCTGACGGAAGGGTCTCTTCACTTGTTCCCCTCATGCCTTATACCTGCTGGTCTAATTCAGTTCATCAAAACCATTTTCAAGTCATTTACAGTCATGCTTGGTCTCTTACTTGTCAAAGAGTCATTTTAGGGTTTCTAGGTCATACTAGGTCTAGGGTTTTGTCAATTTAGTCTTCAAATGTCCAATAACAGTCATCAAGCGCATGAGGGAGGTTTGACATTAGTTTTCACAGCAAATCATTTCATCATCATATGCTTGATCATGATTTTGAAGAAATATAGTGTAGTTCATCTTTATGCAAACCCATTGTAATTTTCAAATTTCTTCATATGTAAATAGCTTCAAAGGCAGCCCTGTCACCTTACCATCTTCAGTAGTTCCAATAATCCTACAACAGATTGACATAATATTCATCATTTAGCCAAAAAAAAAAATCACAGTGGAAGCAAAAAGGAGCCAAAGCAGAGCTTGAAAAGGAAGTGCCAATGGAAACATTATAAAAGCGAGTTTTTATGAGTGGAAATTCAAAGTCTTTTGTACATATATAATTATAATGTTTCAACACTCCATATGCACACCAAAGACATCAGCAAAAGCCAAGACACATCAAGGAAGTGAAAAAAATGAGTTTTGAAGCCAAATTGTGTGTTGGATCAGTGCGCGGCACGTTGGGATGGCGCGTGGTGCACATGGAGCGCGTGGCGCATTGAGAAATTTTCTGCAGTGTAAAAATACACTGGCACGGTGCAAATGGAGCGCGCGGCGCATAGAGATTTTGGGCATGTTTTTCACCTTCCAGCTCAGAAATTCGGCCAGTTTGGACTAGTTTCACCTCTTGATGTAATTTTTGGTTTTTCTTGATGTAATTTGATGTACATGATGTAAATTTGGCACTTATTTACTTGTTCTAGATGATTCATTCACAAAAAGTAAAAATTGAATGAATGAATCAGTTTCCCTCCTTTTAGAGGCAAGTTGTTTGGATGCCTATATTTTAGTTCCATGTTTAGAATTGGTTGAAACTGCCCCTAGAAGGAGGAATTCGACCCCTAGAGGTGTGGGAAGGGGTTAGGATGGTCTATATTATGTATTTTCTGAGACACTTTCAGGGTTGGACCCTTGGGAAAAGTTTGGCACACTATTGTACATATTTTCTGCATTTTGGGTAAGGAAAGATTAGAGGTTTTGCAGCACCTGTTGGGATTCTTGTGGCTTTCAGTTTTGATGGTGTGTTCTCTCAGTTATTTGTAAGTTCTTTAATTTTTAATGTATGCCATTCCCTTATTTTGCTTCTGAAACTAAATGAATGAGTAAATGAGGTAGAATCCATTGATTCCAGTGCTCTGCCTTTAAATTTGTTTAGTTTTATATGTTTTCGCCAGTTTGGAGAGGATCCTTGTTCTCCCTTGCCCTCTTCAGCTCCTTGTAATTCTGATCCATCCATACACATAATCAAAAAACATCAAGACTACTGCCTACCTTGCCCCAAATCGAATTCTGCAAAGATCTGGCCTCATCCCCGAGCCCAAAATTGTTTTTCTCATTTTTCCAACGAAAACCCAAAAATTTAAAACAAACCTTCCTATATATTTACTAGCCTAAAATCAGTATCCACTATAAGTCATCTCAGCCCCTTTGAAGAACTTTTTCCGAGATAGACCCGCAGAGAGCCCTCTCTTGTCCTCGTAGGGCTAGCTACGAGGCTGAGCTTGGTTTGATGTTGCCTTGAGTTTTACCTTATTTCAGCCTAAGGTAGATTCGAGTGCTAACACCAACCATGCGTGTGATTGTTTGAATAGAGCCAACATGGAAGAAATTCTTGGAAGGATATCCACAGGAAAGAGAAATATTACAGAAAGCATAGTGGCTGGAATTCATGGAAAAATTCGATTGTTTCCACAAGGAAGTCACCAAAACTTTTGCAAGGTTTTTTGATGGTGTAGAAGTGGAAATAGGGGACATTAAATTCACAGTGACAGAATCTCTAATTGCAGAAGCCACCAGATTGCCTCGTATAGGAGATAAATGGTTCAAGAACAGAGGAATCAAAGGAGATGGTTGGAGGGTTTTCTTGAAGAAGCCAAGCATGGATATTACTGTCTTTAGGAAAGGCATCCCCAGCTCTGCACTAAAAGGTAAGTGGAGGAATTTTCTCTTAATCATCCAAAGATTTGTTACTTGTGAAGGTCGATTCAGACGTGTTTTTTTCTATCAGATAAGCCTTTTAATGAATTTTCTTGAAGAACATGAAATGATCCTTTCATATTTCTTGTTGAATAGTCTTAAAAAGATTTCAGGGAATGTTCAAAAGAGAATTTAATTCATAGAAAAAATAATGTATCACCATGGGCTAGTTAAAATAATGTTGAATTCCATCTTCAGAGTATAGGGGATACATGGGAAACCTTTCAAGTGAGAAATAATTTTGAAGAAGAAACAAATGAACAACCAAGTAGTAGCAGAATTCAGAAGAAAAGGAAGTTTGAAACATCATTGGAAGAAGAACCACATTAACATCAAGATTTTTCAGAAGATGACATACCAATTGCAAAAATTTTAAAGAAAATATATACAAAAGATGTTAGAAGAAAGAAATCCAGCAACAGAACAAAGATTTTTCCCCAGAAAGAAAAGCCTAAAACTCCAAAGACCCCTGTCATAGGAATAATAAGAAATACCAAGCTAAAAACAATGAAAGAAGTAACCTCAAAAGATGTAGAATACATTGATTTGGAAGAAAAAGAAAATTTAGTAAATTATCTAAGAGCATCACCACCTGCCTACATTTCACCTCCTTGGAGTTCAAGACAAAGTTGAGGTATTGATCCATACAACAAGAGATTTATGATTATATAGAATCATTGGAGAAAAGAGAAGCATCCATGATACCAATTCCAAATCAATAATAAGAGAAGGACCAACTTAATGAACCACAATAACCTCTAGTACTCGACATCCTGAAAAATGAAACCTTCGAACTTGAGACATTAAATAGGTTTATTAAAGGTGAAAATCAATCTTTGAAAGCTCAGAATAAAGTTCAAACTTCCATGAGTGATAACCTCCTCCTACATTTAAGTATATGGTACAAAAAGAACAAGAAATTGAAGGAATAAAATAGGGCCATGAAGAGAAAAATCATTAATATGAAGTACAAATCCTTATGAAGAAACCAAGAATGGAAGTATCAGGAAAGAGGGTGAAAAGGATAAAGTTGGATGTACTAGAAGAAGTATCCAAGAATATGCAATAACTTAACAAAGATGACAACTTTTATGTTTGTATGAGGACATACACCTTCAGTGTGGGGGAATGTAGAGTCCCATAATTTTTTTGTTTTGAAACCCTTTTGCATCCATATTTTCCTTCTTTTCCTATCACTATAAACCTAATAAAGGCAACAATCATATGATTTTGACAAGGTAAAACACTTACGTGTCCTATTTTTTAGATTTGCTAATATGACCTATTGTTTTGTTAAATATTACATTCAACTATAGAATTAACACAATTCCATAGCTATTTCATAGATCCGCAGCTACCTCCATTGATAATAGGGTTATGGTGTGCCAGCTCAGCAAAGGAGTATATGGGTAGATAGAGGATGATCCCTTCATGAATCTCCTCATAATTATCCGAGCAAATTCACCAAGGAGATCACGCAGTTACACGGTCAAAGGTGTTAGTCAACATGTAGCAACACTCATAAACAGAGTTCAAGAATGTAACGACTTTGTTGATTTTCTTTCCTAATAGTAAATTGACAGGATATCGATATTTTTTTAAGTTTTTAAATTGTATAAGGATTCTAAAGAGACTTGTAGGCATAGAGCTTGCATATTGTTTAAACACACTCTATAAAACCATGGAAACTCTATGTATTCAGGGCACACCGTATTTTATTTTCCTTAGTATTTTGTTTGAAGAATTTCATCTTAATTCGAAGCTCCTTTTTTGTGCATTGATGCGTTTTTAGTGTTAAAAATCCTATTGCATTGTGGAGGTCCCTTGCATGCAGATCAAGTCATTTGCTTTCAATTTTTAATTTATCTCAAATGCATTATCATTTCGTAGTTGGAATCTGGTTAATGCTTTGGTTTATGTTTCATTTTCAAGTTCAATTTAAATAGTTCAATGCTCTGTTTTTTCTTATTTCGTAGATTCATTTCTTAAATTTATTCTTTCTATATTTTATATAGCTAAGTTCATTTCTTTTTCGTTTGCATTCTAGGTTAAAAATTGCAGTAGATAAAAGCTCTATTTTCATATAAATTTGGTTTAAGTTTCAGTTAGCTTTCAATTCTTATGCTTTCATAAAACTAGGACTTGTACAATATTTCATGCTTTCATAATTTAGAGTTGGTTTTATGTTTACTGCAACATAAAAATCTCAAAAACAACTTGATAAAAAAAAAGTAAAAATTAACCTAACATATATTTTGAAAGGAGTTATCTCACAAACCAATTTTAACGACTCAATTCAATTGAAATTAACTATAGGAATAACATTTAACATAGATAATGTAGAAATTCTTTCGGTAAAAATCACATGCAAAAGAACGTGGTCGACGCGTTTCGAACCAACCAGTGTGGTTCATCATCAGGACTATGAGAGATCAGATCCAGACATTAAGTATAAATAGATGTAGAAATGACTCAACTAGCCGTTAAGATAACGGCTATTTTGACTAAGAAAAAGTAAATATTCCATTATTTATTTAATTAATTAATTAATTAATTTTTATTTATTTATTTATTATTATTATTTTAATAAATTTTTACTAAATTATTTATTATTATTATTTTAATAAATTATTATTATTATTATTATTATTTTATTTATTATTATTATTTTATTTTATTATTTTCATTTTCAAGTTCAATTTAAATAGTTCAATGCTCTGTTTTTTCTTATTTCGTAGATTCATTTCTTAAATTTATTCTTTCTATATTTTATATAGCTAAGTTCATTTCTTTTTCGTTTGCATTCTAGGTTAAAAATTGCAGTAGATAAAAGCTCTATTTTCATAGAAATTTGGTTTAAGTTTCAGTTAGCTTTCAATTCTTATGCTTTCATAAAACTAGGACTTGTACAATATTTCATGCTTTCATAATTTAGAGTTGGTTTTCTGTTTACTGCAACATAAAAATCTCAAAAACAACTTGATAAAAAAAAAGTAAAAATTAACCTAACATATATTTTGAAAGGAGTTATCTCACAAACCAATTTTAACGACTCAATTCAATTGAAATTAACTATAGGAATAACATTTAACATAGATAATGTAGAAATTGTTTCGGTAAAAATCACATGCAAAAGAACGTGGTCGACGCGTTTCGAACCAACCAGTGTGGTTCATCATCAGGACTATGAGAGATCAGATCCAGACATTAAGTATAAATAGATGTAGAAATGACTCAACTAGCCGTTAAGATAACGACTATTTTGACTAAGAAAAAGTAAATATTCCATTATTTATTTATTTATTATCTTAACGGCTAGTTGAGTCATTTCTACATCTATTTATACTTAATGTCTGGATCTGATCTCTCATAGTCCTGATGATGAACCACACTGGTTGGTTCGAAACGCGTCGACCACGTTCTTTTGCATGTGATTTTTACCGAAAGAATTTCTACTAATTTTATTATGGATCACAGAAGCTTAGATTCCAAAAAAAAAATAGATAATGTATTTCTTAAAAATCATTGATCCATAGGAATTTAACACTAATTCAAAAATTCAAAAATTAACAAAACTCAAAATTCAATCGTCACTAATATAATGATGAAACTTATTGTTAGTATGAAATTTCTTGGAAGGTGTACCAAAAATATCTCACTTCAGTCATAGGTGACTAGTGACCTTAACAATAATTGTGGTTGCTTATACTTCAAATCTGCCACAAATATGTGAGAAAAACCTGCAGAAAAATATATGTATTTGATGTAAAGAACAAACAACAAAAAATGAATCTGATGTAATAACCCAATTATGGAAAAGCTTTGAAAGAATACATATTTTATTAATAGCACGTAGTGAAGGAGATTTAGAAAGGGTCATAATTCCCCTTCAGTTGGATGGGTCCTTTGATGTCCTTGTCGCTTTAGTATTAAGATATTCCTTTCTCAATGTGTGAAAACCCAAACAATATGTAGAACTCAAAATTGGAGATAAAAAAGTATGAGACAATAATGGTGATGATGATAAAGATCATGGTGAGAAATGAATGAAAAACCCTCTTATTTATAACAAAGAATCGGGTTGATCTTGAAAATGGATAATAATAAAATATTATTGACAAAAATCTAGACCTAACCGCTTGGAATACTTGATTATATTTTTGGAGAGGGAAAATATATTTAAAATAGTCAAATATATTTATTTAGAAATAATTAACAAATAAAGTGATTTATTAATTATTTTGCGAATAATAAGAAAAGTGTGAAATGAATTAATTATTAAATAATGATTTAACAATTATTCCAAGGATGGAGTTAAGGAAAAATAAACAAATAATGATTTATTTAATTATTCCTAGGTGATTTAGTCAAATGTGACAAGGGATAATTATCAAACAATGATTTAATAATTATTCCTAGAGAAAATTTAATAAATAATGGTTTATTTAATTATTTTCATGTGTTTTAAGCAGAATTAACTTAATAAAAGTGGTTTATTAAATTATTTCCGATAGTGAAAGTTATTTTACTACGTTTAAATTAAACCTACACGATGTATTTCGATACACCTAGGTAGAAATGGCTAGGTGATCATTTTTTGGTGATAACACTTATTGATGGCATGAACCATGAAAAGGAATTCATTTTCAGTTACTATGTAATGTAATTCAGGTGGAGTCATTATTTTAATGATGTAATAAATGGAGTAAGGTTTTTTTTCCTATTTCTGACCTAGTATGGCTCTAATGGTTGCATCTGAGGCATCAGTGTGAATATGGAAGGGTAAGGATCAGTTAAGGCCTCAAAAAATAGGGGCAGAGGATAATTTTTCTTTAAGAGAATTAATTTTGATTGAGATTGATCATCCTAGTGGATCTTTGTTGTTTTTGTTAAAATATGAAACAATGGGGAGGCTATCCATGTAAAGCTTTCTATAAACCTTCGGTAGTATCTCACAAAACTAGGGAAAATACCAACTCCTTTTTGTGTAGTTTGGGATGATAACTTAAGAGTTACCTCTATTTTTGTAGTATCCACCTGGATTCCTTCAGGAGGGATATGGTGCCCTCACATGGTCACTTCTATGAGAAGCATTTGACATTTCTCATTGCTAAGAGAAATATCGGTTTATTAACAAAAAAATTAGTACCTTCTCAAGAATTTTTAGAGTTTTTTCAAATATTTCCCCATGTACTATAAAATCATCCATATATATATATATATATACATATACATATACATATATATCAACATCATAATTATTCAAGTCAAAAAGGATTCTGAGAATAGCCCATTGAAAAATTTCTAGAGCATTGCATAATCCAAATGGGAGAACTCGGTAAGCATAAGTTCCCCAAGGGTAGGTGATGGGTTTTTTCTCCTAATATTTTAGGGCTGCTTTAATTTGGTTGTAGCCACTAAATCCATCAAGAAAGGAGGAATTTTTCTTCCCTACCAAGGTATCTAAGAATTGATCAATGAAGGGAAGAGGGAAATAGTATTTTAGGGTGGCTTTGTTCAACTCCCAATAATCAACACATACCCACCTCTTACCATTATTCTTAGGGAGAATAACAAGGGGGAGACCCATTTTTTTTTATCAAAAATAGGATAAATAAAACCCACATTTAATAATTTATGTAAATCTTCTTTATCTATTCCCCTTAGGGCCATATTCATCCTACTCTTGGGTGATTTGATAGGTCCGGTGTCCTATTTTATATAAATATGATGAGTACATAAATAAGGAGAGATCCCTTTCATATTAGGGCAATCCCATGAAAAATAATAATTGTTCTTCCTTAGAATTTCCACCAATAGCTTTTTTTGTTGTGATTCTAGATGGGAATTAATAGTTAGAGTCTTTCCAGGGTAAATCCTTATAGCTTTCATTTGATATTCTATTGTATCAAATGGAGCTATCAGTTTCAATTGTTGTGTTAGCTCAATGGGAAAATGTATTTCTTTGGATTGTCTCTTCAAAATTTTATCAAGTGATCAATTATTGTTGATATGAGAATGCATTAAAACAGTACAAATAAACCATCTTCAGTATGTTCTTTGAAAAATACGGCTTGATGAAGGATCAAGAGGGGTTCAATAGAATATTCATCACTATATTCAAACCAAAGACAATTATGTTGGGAAAAATACTAAGGGGGGTGGGGGGGGGGGGGTGAATCAATATTTTAAACTCAAACTTTCAAAATTTATATTCTGAGACATGTAGGCTACTAATATTAAATAAACCTGTGCATGTATGCTAATTTAGATAAAGAAACCAACATATATTCAATTTATTGAATTTTCATGTATTCTATCAAATGATTATCTTTAAACATTGCACCAGAGATTAATTACTTTTCAGTATGTAGTAAATAACATAAATATATCATAGTAAATGAGAAACAAAGATGGAAAATATGGATGAGGAAACACACTATGTTTGAAACTATCCTTTGAAGTCTGTGTCTTGAATCAAATAAGAGGGTCAATTCTCTTTCTTTGAACTGCTTCTTCTTGATGAAAGTATCATGCCAATTAATTTTTTTTGTTGAATAATAGATGTTTGTTGAATGAAATCTTGATGTATGTCATCTTAAGGTCCATGCCAACTTGTAGGGCTATCCTTAATTTCTTAACTATGAATTCAATAGGAAGGACAACCTATTTTCCATATAATATCTCATAAGGCATGAAACTAGTGGAATTTTTACAAGTAACTCTATAGGTCCACATAGATTCCAGAATTTTTTTAGTCCAATATTTATGATGTTTTTATATTGTATTTGTCAAGCTATCTTCCAAAATGTTTTTGGTGATCTCTACCTGTCCATTGGATTGAGGGTGGTATGGAGTCGACATCTAATGTTTAATTTTATTTTTCTAAATGATAAATTGGATCAATTTATATGTAAATTTATTCCATTGATCTATGAAAATCTCCCATGGTACATCAAATTGGACAAATATTTCTTCATATAAGAAGTCACTTGCTAACTATTTTGTTTCCTTCGATAAAGCTTTATCTTCAACCCACTTGGTTATGTAGTAATACATACTAGAATATGTTTATTTTCCTTGATGGTGGGTCGATAGGCCGTACAAAGTCAAGAGCCCATTTCTTAAAAGGCTCAATCATAACTTGGGGCTATAGTATAATTTCATCAATCTATGTTGGCCTTCCCATTCTCTCACACTTACCACAATGTTTGACATACTTTTTAGCATCCTTGAAAATTGTTGGCCAATAATATCCTTGTTGTAGAATTTTTTTTTTGTATTCCTTTTATCTGCAAAGTGGCCCCCACAAGGCTCATCATGGAATGCTTTCAAGATGTCATAAATTTCGTCCTCCAAAAAACATCGTAATATTATATGATCGGGACTAGTTTGGGAAAAGTACATTTGGATCTGTAGAGTCTCAGAATTATTTTGTTTTCACACCTTTTTGCATCCATATTTTCCTTCTTTTCCTAGCACTATCAACCTAATAAAGAAAACAATCATATGATTTTGACAAGGTAAAACACTTATGTGTCCTATTTTTCATATTTTCTAATATGCCCTATTGTTTTGTTAAAGATTACATTCAACTACAAAATTAACACAATTCCGCAGCTATTTTACAGACCCGTAACTACCTCCATTGATAACAGGGTTCTAGCGTGCCAGCTAAACAAAAGAGTATATGGCTAGATAGAGGATGATCCCTTCATGGATCTCCTCCTGATTATCTGAGCCAATTCACCAAGGAGATCATGCATTTACACGGTCAAAGGTGACAATCAACACGTAGCAACGCTCAGAAACAGAGTCTGAGAGTGTCACGACTTTGTTGATTTGCTTTCCTAATAGAAAATTGATAGGATAACGATATTTATTTAAATTTTTAACTTGTATAAGGATTATAAAGAGACTTGTAGGCATAGAGCTCACGTACTGTTTAAATGCACTCTATAAAACCATGGAAACTCTGTATATTCAGGGCGAGCCATCTTTTATGTTCCTGAGTATTTTGTTTGAAAACTTTTATCTTAATTCGAAGCTCCTTTTTCGTGCATTGATGCATTGTTAGTGTTAAAAAACCTACTGCATTTTGGAGGGTCCCTGCATACAGATTAGGTCATTTGCTTTTAGTTTTTAGTTTATCTAAAACACATTATCATTTTGTAGTTTGAATTTGGTTAATGCTTTGGTTTATGTTTCATTTTCAAGTTCAGTTTAAATAGTTCAATACTCTGTTTTTGATTATTTCGTAGATTCATTTCTTAAATTTATTCTTTATATATTTTATATAGATAAGTTCATTTCTTTTTCGCTTACATTCTAGGTTGAAAATTGCAGTAGATAAAAGCTCTATTTTCATATAATTTTGGTTTAAGTTTCAGTTAGCTTTCAACTCTTATGCTTTCATAAAACTAGGACTTGTACAATATTTCATGCTTTCATAATTTAGAGTTAGTTCTTTGTTTTCTACAGCATAAAAATCTCAAAAACAACTTGATAAAAACAAAGTAAAAATTAATCTAACATATTTTTTGAAAGGAGTTATCTCACAAACCATTTTTAACGAGTCAATTCAATTGAAATTAACTGAAGGAATAACATTTAACATAGATAATAGATTGCGTACAATTCACTGATCCATAGGAATTTAACACTAATTCAAAAATTCAAAAATTAACAAAACTCAAAATTCAATTCTCACTCTAATGACAAAGACTTCTAGCACATATAGTGCACTTGCACTTCATCAGTTTACTAAATCTGGTCGATAATTTATGCTTGCAATTTAAGAACATTAAATTGACTAAACATTTTGCCGCTGTTTTTGGGGAAGTGTAAATAGAAGTCTTAGAAATAAAACATGATATTCATAGGGAGAGAGATTCTAAAGGTAGGTTTATAGGATGAGAAGAATTCTGATTCACACATTATCGCTCACTCCACCTCGAACTCGAAGACCTTGAAGTTCTACACCACCCACTCAAACTCAAATTCCATATGTATGTGGTCCACATATACTTCCAGAAAACCTAAGATCTAAAATCCCAAGATCTGAAATCCAACCAAGGGATTCACCTACTTCTTCTACCAGAGCTTTAATTGAAGAAGAAAATCTTCCATCCCCAGCCATAGGAGTAATCTTCTTATCCTCAGGAGGAGAAAAAATTCTAGGACAAGAATTAGAAGTTCTCAGTGAAGAAGAAGAAAAAGAAACTCATACAAATTTTCCATTGATAGAGGAACCAAAAGAATTAGAAAATCCTGTTATAGAACTAGATACTTACATTAGTTTAATGGAATCCATCATGGTTGAAGAGGGTGAAGGAGAAGTACACAATGTCAATGGTGAACAACCTAGGATTGGAGGAGGAAGAGGAGGAAATAGAGGATGTGGAAGGGGAGGTGGAAGAGGTAGAGGAGATCCAAAACATTTTGGATTCCCTATTCTCGATGAGGATACATCATACACAATGAAAAGTATTTCACCTTCTATCATCCCTAATTTTTATGGAATAAGAATTGAAGATCCAGAAACATTTCTCTTTGAATTTGAAGTATTATGCATATCATACGATTATCTACATGATGCTCAAAAATTAAAATTGTTCCCTGATACCTTAAAGGATTCAACATTAAAATGGTTTATGAGTTTAGGGATGAATTCTATAGGAACATGGGTAGAAATGAAAGATGAATTCTTAGAGAAATATAAGGATTACTGTATGCCTCATAGCATGAACGATGAATTTTTTGAAATAGCACGAAGGGAAGATGAAAATCTTGAAGATTTTGTCGAAAAATTTGTTTATAATATTACAAAGGAAAAAATGAATAATCTGGATGAGGAAACTTTGAAATCTTTCCTACTAAAATCCATCAGAGATGAGTGGATTGATCTCCTCAATGTAATGGGGAAAGGAGACGTTTCTCAGTTACCGTTTACAGAAATTTTTGAGTTATGTGTACATATTTCAAGGGGTAAATCACAAATCGGGAAAAGTCTAAGAGATCCTCTCTTATCAAGAATAAATAAATTTTCAACTGGTATAGTTAGTAGGGTAGAATTAGGTAATTTTCTTGATAATTTCAAGATAGATATTTTAGGAAGTCTTAGTGAGAAAATTAACACCCTTAAAATACAGAACAAGCAAAAAGATGAAAATGTTGCATTATATATCTTCTGTCCTAGGTGTAGAAAGAAACATGCTCTGAGAGAATGTCCTTTTGATATGAATATGGTTAAACCTTTTATTTCTATGCAAGATTCCTCATTAGTATTAAAATTTGTTTAAGGATCGGCTCAATTAACCATTTATGAATGGGTTTATGTGTGTAGTTTCATGTGCTTTGCATGATGAAATTATGTGTTAATTAATAATTAAAAACTCATGAAAAACAAATGAAATGCAGAAACATAACTTGTAGCAATCACATAACAAAATGGATGATGATGGAGTTCACCCCTCCTGGGCTACATCTCCATGTACCTCCTTTAACTAGCTAGGCCCTCTTGGGATTATGAGGAAAATGTATGATTACAAGCACTAGTATTAATCCAATGGAATTTATGACTGTTCCATTGGCTTCAGAACACTCAAATACCCCAAAAATTACTATCCAATCTTTGAATTTGGTTAACAAATCCTCTAGGATTGACCTCCAATATCGGTGACCATGGGCTTGTTTAATTTCCAAAGTGACAAAAGCACCTTTATATGTGATCCAACACATATATAAACTATACCACTATGTTCATAGCATCAAATACATCAAAAATTGACTATTTACTCACTGAAATTGGCCTTCAGCTGATCTGGGCATGGCCTTCCCTCCTGGTAGCCCTAGGCTTTAAAATTATTCAAGTGACCAAAAACACCGTAGATGAGCTCCATTTCCTCTACAGGTTGTTCCAATGGATTCATAGAATTCCAATATGCTAAGAATGACTATCCTTGAGCAAAAATTGACCAAGATAGGCCTCATTAAATTTTCCCCTAGATTCTGCCTCTAAATCTAGAAAACTGCTAGTTAGCTCCACCAAATATGGAAGTTCTGCTAAATTTGGGGCATTGAAAAAAATCCCACCAGATTAAGTGCTAGATTAATTAAGAGATAAGAAACACTTAAAGGCGGATAATGGCGCACTAAGTGCAGTTAGATTTAGCGCTTAAAACTTGGACATATGGTTTGGTCACATGGGAGGAGGCGGGATGACCCCCTCCGCTCCTCCATTCGAGTCTGCACTGGTCTTTAATTACAAGCTCGTGCAAATCCAAATCAAGGAATATGGGCATAGCCCATTGGTAAAGGTGTGAATATGGTATGGGGGAGGTCATGGGGTTGAACCCCGACCTCCACCCCATATGTATGTTTTTGACTGATTGAATAAACCACCGTATATGCTCTAATATAGTTTAATACACTTTGTTTTTTTTAATGTATGCCCACATATATTATGCTCCACCATAAACGAATATGCCACCAAAAATTTATGGCTCACCTTTATAATATGATTTTTAAATAAAAATCATGTCAATGTTAATGTAATATGCCATGCCTTCATGATTTTAAAATTCTGACTTTGGTTTGAATTTAAAATATGTGGAATTTTTAATTATTCAGATTTTAGAATTAATAATATACTATAATATATGATAGTTAAACCATATTATATATATATATATATATATATATATATCAATCCAATCTTAATTTTTAAAAATTAATTTTTCCAACACATAAAAATCCATGAACCCAAACTCAACATTGGAGGACATTGGGCGATTTTAACCTTCATAAACCAAACTGGAAAATCCAATTGTGACACTTGTCACAGTCCCATTGGGCTAAAAACTGAATAAGATTCTCTGCATGTTGATTGGACTACCATGTCATAAGTTGTACCTGTTCTGCAATATTTGTTTTTTAAATCTTCCTATTTTGAATGGCGATCAACATACCATAGCTCCTTCATCCGAACTCAGTTTTCAACGAAATGAGTTGCATTGGATTCCTTGCGATGGGACGACCACTTTTGTTCTAGTTTGGTGAAATTCTGAGCACTTTTTTTTGTGTTAATTTTTTCCCCTGATCCAGATTTTGATCACTCCTTCCCACTGACATGCTTTTGGACCCACAAAAGCTGGTTATATCATAAGAGTTGAACTATCTTTTTTTTCCCAAGTTCTACCATCTTGATTTTACTTGGAGAAATTTCTATGACAACCACTTGGTCACTGACATGCCTTGCCTTGCAAATGGCTTGGCTCTTCAACCACTGTTCTCCTTTTACTGCTGAACCAATGCAAAAATTGTTGGCTGCTTGCTAATACAACCCTTTTTTTGTACCAAATCGATTTTTCGGTGCCTTCCCACTGAGAATCATGTTCCTCCTTTGCACAATGAGTGACCTACATCAATGAGTTCCAACACTAGTAAAAATAAGAGAAGAAATAACCATTCTTTTACCTCCACGGTTCCAAATTCCACATCTGGAAGAATGCACTCACCATCTCCTTCTCTTCTTAGCATCAACACATAACATGGTTTACAATGGCTGCAAAATTTTCTCTTTGACATCTTGTCACAAACACAAATGCAAGAAACATAACTTGACGACATATCCTCTTGCTCCTTCAAAGCAACATATTTCACATCATGTGAACATCGCCATGTAATCTCACATGTTGGTGTAAAAAATTATTGACCAAACACAAGTCGACCAAAAAATGCCTCTTCAAAAGGCTGAATCTCAAGTCAAGCATAAGCACGTATAACAACTTGACGATTCTTTTCCCAAAACAAAAATAATTTCACATCTCATGAAACACTTCGTCAACATCTCCTTTTCATCTTTGGAGACAAAATCAACTCTTCCAAGCCGATATGACATGCATGCAACACACAATCGACACAATTCGACACTTATGCATGTGAAAATGATCAACACTCTCAATTTGACATCATGCATGTTAAACAAAGCAATCGACCAACACAAGTAAATTACTCATGCATGTTCAAGCACAACGAAACCATCAAAATTCCACTGTTCATACATACAAACTCTCATTAGGGACTAGGGTTTGAGTGTATAAGATTAGGGAGTGAAAGTGAGGGGGTGTGAGTGCTTCAGGGAGTGTATGTGGATGTGGGGAAGGGAAAATGACTATGGTAAGGGTTTATTTGAATTACAAATTTAGAGAGGTAGGGTGGCCCACCTCATGATTTTCACTTTGATTTTGGAACCTTGTATATTTAGAACTCTCAATTGCAGATTTAGGAACATGATGAACTTATTACATATTAGAAACATAAAATTACATTTGCTCTGGAATCAAATTTACAAATCAAACTTACTGATGAAATTCCTTTATTGGCACTCCTTCATTTGTTGGGATTTATGTAAGGAAATGGTGATTTGATGAACTTGGAAACCCTAAAACCTAATGTATATTATTAATGAATGAAAACATGATGAAAATGACTAAAATGATGATGAAAACTCATGACTGCTGGCACACTCAGCAAAGTGGTGAAATAAGCTAGCAAATTATAAAATTTTGAAAGGAATGATATTTGACCTAAAGCTGCACCAAGTGACCAAATGTTTGCATGATGACCTAATGGAATGACAAAAATTTCATAATGGGACCCTTAACATGACATGAAAGAGTTTATTTGATCACTGGTGGAAGGAGGAAAATATTGACACTAACAAAGCCTACAAAAATATGATGTAATAAGGAGTAGCATCTTGCCTTCACATCACTTTCAGCCTAACATTCATGGTTTTCTCCCTTCAGGGTTTCCACTTATATCTGGTGTCTTCATGTGTTGTTTTTGAATGCTATGTGAATGATTTTGAACTCTTGATGAGTATATCTACAAATTTCTCTCTCTGACACCTCCAAAAATATTTCAATAGAGCATGAACATGAACCATTAGTTTCGTGATAAGTTAAAGATGAGAAAAATAAAATAAAATAAAATAACTAATTCATATCCCCCCCTCTCAGTAATTTCCAATCATAAATATCAATATATATGCAATGTATTGTTCAAATTATACATATTTACTAGTTTCAATTTCATTCTCTATTTTTTATTTATCTATTTAATTTATATTTACACTCATTTACATTAAATTGTAATACATATAGGTGAAATCAATATTGATGATGAGATGTCAGAAAATGTCAACACTAACACATATGGAGATAAAAAATTTGCCATGTCATACGATATCATGTTAAGCTAATTATTGATAAGTTCTCCAAAGATGAAAATGTGATAGTTGAAACTAAAATTTTGAGATCTCTTAACATTGAATAAATTAAAAGAAGCTACAAAACTATTGGGCATTCGAAAATAAACAAAAGATAAAAAGGTGAAGGAGAATGTGATTGAAAATATAATTAGTGCTCTAAAATCAATTGGAAGATATAGAAAGAAAATTGATCTATATGCACATAGATAAATACAAACAATAGTGGTTTCATAAACTACTCAAGAAAATCATTTCATAAAATCTATGGTAGAAGCATTAGAGACCTCACGGAAAACATTGCACAAGCATAAGAAAATTTGATTGCAAATAGATGCAAATGACGAGCTTTCTTGTTGTATAGTCATTTGTAGCAACCATAAAAGGATAGACTTGGAGATGTTGATTTTTGTAGCATATGAAAGTGTTCCAAGTCTCAAACTTTGTAGGGAGGCTTGGAAAAAAGTATTCCAAAGAACCCAGAAACAGTTTGTGGAAATTCCACTCGGTTCATGAATTATTAAAATAATTAATTATTTTAATGAAGACCCTAAGTCTAAACATAGGGAACTGAAATAATTAAAGGGTATTAATAATTCAGAGTGTGAATCTTATATAAAACATGGATCAAGTCAAGTTTTAATCTTAGCCATTGATTAATCTTTTAATATGGGTTGTTGGTTCTCCAACATGAAGATTATAAAATAAGGCTTGAGGGTCATTTGGAAAATACGTCAGGCATACGCTCAGTACCTGAAGGAGATCCATTCTAATGTATAATTCAATTTCAGTGGGAGAGTTTCAGGGCGAAAATTTTGCAGAAGCAGAAGGAGGAAGGAATCAGTGGTGATCGATATCAGGGACGAAGAGCAGAAGTGGGTCACTAGAGGCAGATTGAGGCTGTAGCACAGAGAACCCACGTAGTCTCCACGCAGACTCATGCAGTCCAAAGTTGGGACTTCGTAGTGAATCACGTTGAGAGATGCAGGGACATGCAGGGGTTGTTCGGGGTGTCAGTGAATTGTTTGAGTAAGCGGAAATTCAGTCTCAAGTGATTTAGAATTTATCTGCCATTGTATTTCCATGTAAATATATAATTTTCTAAAGAATTAATAAAACCCTCATCTACTGCACTAGTTTTCCCACATTGGGTTTTTCCAGGGACAATTGTCCAAAAATTATTGTGTACATGTGATTGATTCTTGTGCTTATGTTCTCTACTTTTTATTTCTCTGCATATATATTTGTGTATGTTGCAGTAGTATTTATTTCGATATTTGCCGAAATATTTATGAATAACAACTTATTGAAATAATAATTAGGAGAAATAAATCTACCACTGTAGCTCCTTTAAAATTTTTACATTGTATTAGAGCTAGAGATGAATAACAGAGAGGGGGCATTTATTAGTGAACAAAAACCTACTGTTACAACAACAATGCAAAAGAGTTCAAACAGTTCTCCAGGAAGGGCGAGAAGCACAACAGAACAAATGGATCACGATGTCTCTGTATTGGCATCCAAACTTGAGGAAGATTTTGCTTGCGTATCAAGGATTTCTTCTTCTTATTTCTGGTATATTGACAGTGGAGCCTCTACTCACATGACTGGAGTACATGATTGTTTTTCCAATTACCAAGAGGAGCAGATGAATTTCAAAATAACCATGGGAAATAAAGCAAAATTCACTCCCGTTGGGATAGGTACCTGATGTGCTATACAACACCCCCCCATTTATTCTTATAAGTGGGGACCCTTCAAAAATAAATAAGAAATTAATTTTTAGTTTTAAAACAAAAAGTTAGAAAATAAATGTTTTGTTTTAAGTTTTCTGCTTTATTTCTTAAAGCGCATCACAAAGAGCATAGCTTATAACTTAGAATGACTCATAAATCCTCTAAGCTACGTGAACTACAAAGTACACTAACCTTTTTTTGAAGATATGTTTTAAAAAGCTTGAAAAAACTTCGATTATCATTATAAATTTTTTATCGCATCGCACCTTATTTAACAATCAAATCATAAAGTAATTATATATAAGTGCGATTGAGCAGACCCGACAAGCCAACAAAACATCAAAGATAAATATTTAAAATCCTTTAGCGCGGCCACATGGTTTTTGAATGTGCATTTCGCATTTCGTATAACTTAGTCGTAAAATAAATATTTTATCGCATAAAAGTTGCGATGTGCGGTTTGCGCACATCTCATTTCGAAAAATATAGGGGTAAACATTATAAATGGTAAAATTTATATATGGCGACATGCGAATTCATTGCATTTAATTTCTCGAGCATGTGAAATGACTTATGTCATATCAAAAAAAAAATCGAGATCTAATGGATTTAAGTTGATTGATATGAATTTCGTGTGATGGTGTAAGAGATTTGACTTTGAAATTATTATTGACAATCGTTGTTATATTTGAAAAGATTCATATCTATTCACGCGTGTTTGATATAAACAATGGATTTGACTCTCTGTTCTCCATGATAGTTTTAAACACTCTCCTTGTTTTTAGGAAATCATTTAACGAATCAAGGAAGACTGAAATGAGCAAGAAGGGCAAAGAGAATTCTCAAGCTCTGCCTACTGAAGACTCAGAGATGTATCCCTTATTCTCATACACTACCTGCAACAAAGAATGCGATAGTTCCTCATGGGAAACACTGTATAAACTGTTTGAAGATGAGAAACCAAGAGTAATAACCAAAATATCTACGATAGGCATGACATCTACTTTAGACGCAACCTACTTTGATGTTGCATGTTCATTCGTCCACAAGGTAGCAACAAGACCAAAAATTCTCCCTTACACAGATATGGTTAAGTGGGTAATTACCACTTAAGCATAGATGAAAGGAAATTCAAAGATTCAAAGGGAGAAGAATTGGGATCTTTTGAGGTAGAAACTTAAAAGCAATGTATCATCTACCCTCCCCGCAACAGAAATATGACAAAGGTTTTCTACAAAACTTTAGAACAGAGCATCCAGATCTCATGAAAGTCATCAAAGAATGGAAGGAAGACTAGGGAAAGTTGAAGCGAGATAAAATCGATACGTACCCAATTGCCGAAATTCCTTCCCCTTATTGTTATGCTACCGGTATGTTGTGTATATTATTTTCCAAACTTGATACCACTAGGCTTTAAATAGAATGGGTTCCATTGAATGACACAATCGTTAATTCATCAATTATGAATTGGGAAACCATCCTATCTGATAATTTAGGCAAACACATTACTGAATATAGGAATAAAAGGAGTGCTTCATCTAGAGAACACCTCTCTTTTATATGTCTACCTATGTCATGGACGCCATCTGTTTTAATTCTAGTTTTCCTACCATGGGATGGAAATGGACTGCCCAAGACCCTACCTCGATCCAAATTTACCACATAGACCTCTGGGATTCAGACTTCCACCTAAATTTCTCTAAAATTTGCTATGGATTCTTATTGCCTATACACCAAATGATATTCAATAAAAGGGCTCCTAGGGTTTCTGAAGAGGCTAGCGCAGATATTCTTTCTGTGGCTAGGTGGTTTGTAGAGGAAAAATTCACTTATGTCAGAGTATTCATGAGTTATGCTTATCCCAACGTCTTACCTTATTATGCTGCTGATAATTTTCTTGCAAGAGAGATAGCTTACCAGCTTGTTAATGGGATCACTAAATAGTTGAAAGATACGAAGAAGGCCATTTGGCCTAATTTCCCTGTACAGTGTGGTACTTTTGCATTATATGATATTGGCCATACCTACAAGGAGGTTTCTAAGATCAAACTATTGAAATTGGCAGAAATGCCAAAGAGGTTATATGATCCAAATGATGTAATTAAAAATTACACTACAGAGCTCAAAATGAAACCTTTTGTAAAGGAAACAGATGGATTTGATGATCTGTTTCAAGGCATATAATTTTTTTTCAGATATAACCAAGTTTACGTCCAACCAATTGAGTCAAGATGATTTAGAAGCTTTCCAAGTATATAGAGATAAGATATTGCAGAGAGTTCCTCTCAATTTGTTAACTATTGAAGATGTCAACAGACCTACTCCAAGTATCAACTTGGATAATGAAGCTAAAGACATGTCTGAAGATGAATCAGGTCAATCACAGAATCAATCTCACAATTTAGATCGTTTCGACAATGAATCCGAATCCATAAAGGATAACCTAGAAAAGATAATTGATCAGGTAATCCAAGAGATAGAGATGCATGAGCTAAAAGAAAGTAATGGAACAGAGTCAACGTCTCAAGAAGTTCAACACAATCATTGCACACTAGATCAGTCTAAAAAATCTCAAACGAAGAATTTTAGTAGTGAATGGCAGGAGTTTTCTGAAGCAATAAAAACTCCCAAGGCTAATACTGATCAAGTATCTATTTTTCAGACACCTAAACATTCCCAGAAGATAGTGGAATCTATTAATCCACTACAACAAGTTCTAGAAACTCATGATCGAGAGATCATACCGGCCTATCCTACAAAAAATATAGTTTTAAAAATTGAAGAAATTCCTTCATTGGACATCTTCTACAGTCCTAGCTATAAGGTTGTAGTTAAGAGGAAAAAAAGAATAAGAGCTGATGAAATAGCCTCAAACCTAATAGATGAATTAGTTGATGTATTATGGAAGAATTCCTTAGATGACCCTATAGAACATCTAACTAAATTATCACAGTATGCAAGGGCATATGCTACTGCTACCGTTGATAAAGCTACTGAAGTTAGAGTGTTGCTGAAGCAAAAGGAAGCCAGAGTAATAGAGCTAGAGAGATTGTTAAATGAAGAAAAATCCAACTCAAGTGAGCAAATCAAAGAAAAGATGGCCCAATTTCAAAATGATTTCGAAAGCCTCAAATTACAACATCAGACATAGATCAATGAGAAACAAGCACAACTGGAAACAACAATGATCAGAATACAGAGCCAACCACAATTGGAGTAGTTTATTAAAGAAGCACTGGATATAAATGCTAAGTTAAAGAATGAACAAGAATTATCTTGTCATCAAGTTTCTACGATTGACTCTTATTGTGACTTGAATAAAATACTAATCCAGCAGATAGCTATCCAAAAAATTGAATGTGAAAGACTTGAAAGAAGATCAATGAACACATTCAATGGCAATCATCAGACTCAGGAAAGGAAGCTGATCTACCTCAGGTAGATAAGTTTCATAAGGATATTCTATTCAGAGACTAGGAAGCACAAATCAAGCAAGCAGAGAAAGCAGCAGTGAAAACATCTAAGTTATCAAATGAAATTGTTGAATATGTATGTGAACAACTAGTAAAAGCATAACTTCCCAAAGAGAACATGTCTGGAGTGTTTTCAGAAGCAAAATATGTAGAAGCACAGTGGAAGTAGAAAGAAGATACACAGGATGAAGTAATTAAAAATATAAATAAGTTTGATCAAGAAAATTACTTGAATTTTCTGATAAAACCTTATCATCAGTATCAGACTCTTCGATCCTTAACATATTGAACAAAAATATCGTAGCTTGTACTTTCAAATGAAGTATTCAAGGGACGGGACAGATCGAGAATTTCGCAACGAGCTCAACTCAAGCCTATGATAGATATTTGTCAACTTCGTGACCAACTCCAGAAGAAAGGGCGGAATTCATAAATCAAAATTGCTATTTTATTTTCCTAGATTGTAGTTTAAGTTAGTCCACGAGGATGGTTCTTTGAAACCTCCTCTATATTTTTGTAATAATCTATTTTAGAACATAGTTAGTTTAGTATTTAAACCCCTCTCATGCATTTAGAGAAGGGTCCAGAAATTTGTCAAAAACATTCGTAAAGAATGCACTATTGTAAGTTTGTGAATGCTTTGATGAATTAATGGAACACATCTGTTATCGTTTGACAATTAATGCTGTTTAACTGATGTTGCACTACTGTACTCTTTAAATTTCTTGAAAGTGAGAAGGAGCAGATCAATTACTGTTAGTTTACATGAGTAGGATTTAGTACATATGGTACTTTTATTCACTTGTATTAATTCTTGCTTTATAGATTGATAAGTCATATTTTATTGCATTATATATTTGAAACGTTATTATAGATAAATATTACATGCACCTCTGTTCTAATATTTGTCTGTAGTTTCTTATTCAATGTATAATCACATATATGATTGCAATATATTTTCACAATTCTTCTAGTCAAACTATTTTGTTAGAAGAATTATCTTACATAATTTTTATCTCTTTCAACTATTAAACGATCTATATTACTAACAGTTGAAGGATATCTTTTCAGATCGCATAGAAGAAAAACATCACTGGTATATAATAGAATAAATAGTTTAGATAGATGCATATGATAGATTAAAATCATTTTCACTTGCATGCCATATAATCACACACGCCCTCAAAATCATCTTTATTGGGAAACTGGTCCCATTATCCCCATTCAGAGCCACTATACCAAACGAAAAAGGAGCTACTTTAAGGTCCAGAACGGGTGGTTTTCCCCCATGTTTTGGAAGCAGAATTCCGAGGCTTGAACATTTTGGCATTAGAAGGAGGGACAAACCCCTATGAATGGAAAAAAGATCTGATCAATCTAAATGTCAATCAAAGAGTCTCTCTCCCTCTATATCCCCATCAACTTCCAGCAAATTATCTAGACCTTCATCTTTAAAATCTGAAGTTGATTATCCTTCTCCTAAGTCTCCTAGTGATACTCAACCCATACTATCTTCTGATTCCCGTCATCCTTCCCCAGAAATTCAGTCTTTGATTGAAAAATTAGAGAGAGTATCTATTTATACGGAAAAGCTTGAATCTTCTCAAATATCAGATATAAGTATTTCATCTTATTTACAACCTCAAAGAATACTTACTCGATCAGAAAGTCAAAAGACAGGAATTCTCCCTTTTGAATTTCCAATCGATAGTAATCGAAAGAGACTAAAGAGGACCCAATCAGATTCAATCGCCAGCGAGATCTTATTCCATTCACTTCCATTACCTCTGCTCATTTCCGCAACTTCCATTCCAACAACTAGTGTTACTTTGACTAGTTCTAGTACTCAAACTGCTATCTCTTCAACTAGTCCAAGCACTCAGCATGCCCTTTCTTCAACTCAAACTCCACCCAACCAATCTATCCAAAATCCGATGGCAGGCCAAGTACCTCCACCAAATGTAAACCCATGGAGCAATCCAGGGGCTATAAACATGCCCACTCCTCTTCATGCTCTTCCTAAAAGTCCTGAAAGATGGCTACCTAAATTTAATCCCGATGATGGTCTTCCGACCGAAGAACACATTCATAATTTTATGTTAGCTATTAATTTAAATGGAGTATTTGAAGAGGATTTTGTTGTAAGATTATTTCCATATACTATAAAAGGATCTGCAAGATCATTTCTCACTGCCTACCCGCTCTATAACTAGCTGGAATATGTTTGAAGAATAATTTCTAGCTAAGTTTGGGGATGATAAGACCACTGCTATGCTCATCAATGATTTTTCAAATCTAAAAGCTAAAACAGGTGAGAAGATAAAAGATTTCAACTCAAGATTTAATAAATTACTCAATAAAATTCCCGCCACAACAGTTCCTGGGGCATAAGTTCAAATTGAGTGGTATATTTCATCTCTTCCATCTAAAATAGCTATTTTTGTTGATAGAGTGAAACTGGCAACACTTGCAGAAAATATGAAAGAATCTGTATATGTAGAGAAACATATAACCGCTCTTGATAAAAAGAATTTTCAAGATGATCGAAAATCAAAGAAGATGTCTTTCAAAGACGATTCCAAAAATAAGACATCAAAAGATCCTTTCGAAGTAGAAGGTCTTCAAAAGGTTTTGAAAACCATGACCAATGAGATGGCAGATATCAAGAAACAAGTTGATGGAAATGCTAGCTCAAAGAAGACTTTTAGAAATTTTAAGAAAGGTCAATCCTCTAATACGCAACCTCCAAATATCATATCTAATGTTGAATCTGATCAAGAAGAGGAGGAAGAGAAAATAAAGGAAGAAGAAGATGACAAAGAAGAAGAAGTTGAACTAAATGGAATGTAGGATTTTATCCTACCAAGTGAAGAACAACTTGAAGCTTTACCTATGAGCACACGAAGTAAAAAGACTACTGAAGCGACACAACCAAATCAACATCAAAAGGTTTCAGCTCTTGCTAAAGACAAATATGTAAGCAAAAAGTCTAATTCAAAGGCTACACAAACAAGTCCTGTTACTTCAGACACTTCACCTACATCTAAGAAAATGGTTTTCTCAGACACTATTAAGTATATTGTATTAGAAAATATGAAGAAAAAAAGAGCTAAAATTTCAATCCATGAGCTTACTAAATTGAAACAACAACATAAAATCTTACTCAGAGACCTAAATGTGGTTCCTGCTTCAAACTTACCTGGTCCAGTCATAGTACAAGATGCTAATTAAATGGGTAAGCCACCTTCTCCTTCAATGAAAATTGATGCTACAGACTTGATTATGATAGTTGATCGATCCATTTCTCAAACTCCTCCATTTCTCCTAACCTATGAGATATATAACAAAAACGTCCATAATTGTTTGATAGACTCAGGGGCTTCCTCAAGCATAATGCCAAAATCAGTTTGTGTTAAGTTGAATATAACTCCTCAGAGTTCACTGTTCATATAGTACAACTGGATAGAACTAGAGTAGAGGTGGTAGGAGAAATAAAGTTTCCATCAGATTGTCATCAAATCCTAAAGTTACTCAAATAATTTATATACTGGTGGCTGATATTCCTGAATTCTATGGCTAAGTTTTAAGCCACGATTGGTCTGAAAAACTACATGGTTATTTTGCAACAGACCGGTCTCATATGTGATTACCATATAATGGAAAGCCAAATCATATTCGGGTAAACCGTGAAAATTTTATGAAGCATACAATCACTGATCTTGAAGGAGTAAACGAGCCAGTAGCGTTCAATAACAACATTATTGTAAATTACTCACCAAGGTCATTTTTGGGATATTTCAATGTTCAACCATCACCTTTCTTTGATAATGCAGTTGTTTCTCAGATTGAGAAATTTTCCCAGCCAAATAATTCCAAATGTATAAATTTTGCTGAAAGAAAAGTAGTTAATTCTTTGTTTTGGATTGTTTATTTTGATGGTTATAAATCCAAAGATGGAGCAGGTGTGGGTTGTATTTTAATAAACCCAGAAGGAGAAAAGACCATGTTAGCCTGAAGATTAGAATTTGATTTTACAAACAATGTAGCTGAATACGAAGCATTAGTTCAAGGCTTGTTAAAAGCCATTTATCTTAATATCAAATATCTGAAAGTTATAGGAGATTTAGAAATCATAGTTAGACAGGTAAGAGATACTATTCATTGTAATTCTGGACATTTAAAGCATTACCAATCATTATTCCAAGAATTAACCACTCATTTCTTAGCCTTCAACATTTCTTTTGTACCTAAAATACAAAATGCTAGTGCATATCTATTGGCTAATGTAGCCTCAAAGTTAATCTCATCCCAAGAATTTAGTCTCGATAGATTTTCTATTGAATTGATTTTTAGACCATCTATTCCTGATAATATTACCAATTGGAGAGTATTCAATAATGATTAAGATATCATATATTTTTTAACATCTGAAGGATCCTATGATAGTCAAATTTTGGATGAAAATGAACATGACATTCATATTAATAAAGAACGAGATGAAAATCCTATTCCCAAATCTGTTGTCAAGTTAGAATACCTATATGATCTAAAATATAGGTTTAAAAGAGTGACTAACTCAAAAACACAAAGTTCTACTTTAAGATTTGAGTTAGTAAATCTAGGAACTGACGAAAAACCTCAAAATGTAAATCTAGGTCTTGGTCTATCTTCCAAAGAAAGATTATCTTTCATCAGATTGTTTAGAATGTACAAAGTGTCTTTGCTTGGGATTATATTTTTCTTAAAACATATGATACTTCTGTGATTCAATATACGATTCCTATGATCTCAGAAGAAAAGCCTATACAACAAAAATTGAGGAAGATTCATCCAAATCTAGAGAATCAAGTTAAAACAGAATTGAACAAACTCCTCAAGGAAAAAATCATCTTTCCAGTTAGGCATTCTAAATGGGTATCAAATTTGGTTCCTGTCAGGAAGAATAATGGTGATATAAGAATTTGCATTGATTTTAGAGATTTAAACAAAGCTTTTCAGAAGGACAAATTTCCATTACCAACCATGGAACAAGTACTGCAAATAGTAGCTGGTTCTAAGCTCATGTCCTTTCTAGATGGATTTTCAGGATATAATCAAATTCTTGTACATCCAGATGATAGATTGAAAACAACATTCAGAACTAAGTGGGGAACGTATGCCTATCTGAAGATGCCTTTTGGATTTATTAATGCAGGCGCCACTTTTGAGAGAGCTATGGACACATATTTTAGGGGGCTCATAAACAAAAAATTAGCTATTTATTTAGATAACATTACAATCTTTTATAAAAAATTAACCACTCATGAAAATGACCTAAAGCAAGTCTTTGAGCGATGCAAAAGGTATGGCATCTCATTGAATCCCAAAAAATCATTTTTTCGCATTGGATGAAGGAAAACTTTTAGTATTTATTGTGTCAAAAATGGTATTTATATTGATCCTGAAAGAATTGAAGAAATCAAATGAATTCCTTTCCCTCATAAAAATAAAACTATGCAGTCATTCCTTGGGAAAATTAATTTTGTTAAAAGGTTTGTCCCTAAATTTTCACAAATTGTTTTACCTTTACAGAATATGATTAAGAAAAAAATTGTCTGTAAATGGGGACAAAATGAAAGAGAAACTTTTGATTTGATTAAACAATCAATTATCAATGCTCCATTCTTGACTACCCCCAATTTTCTTAATCCTTTTACATTGTACACTTTTTCATCAGATACATCATATGCCGATGTTTTAACATAGTTGAATGGCCAACAAATTGAAGCACCAATATCATTTTTCAGTTCAAATTTACAAGGTGCGGAACTAAATTATACATCTGTTGAAAAGCAAGCATTTGTTGTCTTTAAGGCTATAAATAATTTTAGACCTTTTCTCCTAAAAACTCACACTAATATCATAGTTCCATTTTCCGCAGTAAGACAACTCTTGATGCAAAGAGAATTAGGAGAAAAGAGTGCTAATCGGGTTACCGCTTTTCAAGAATATGATGTAGAAATTAGACCCTCTAAAATTGTTAGAGGTCAAAGTTTTTGTAGAATGCTTACAGGAGCATCCCATCTATCATGAGAAGAAGATTCAGGTAACAATGTGCAAATATCAGAGGTAAGCCTCAATGATTTGCAATCACAATATGCTAATATTATATTCTATTTGAAGAATGGATATGCTCTGAATCAACTCAATTACAAAACTAAACGAGCTTTAATATTAAAGTCTAAAAAATATGAATTAATCAACGATGTGTTATTTAGGAAAAAAATTGATTCTATAATTTTAAGATGTTTAGAAAAATCTGAAGTAGAAAGAGTCTTGTAGGAACTCCATGATGGACCAGCTAGAGGACATTTTGGAGGAAATATGACAGCACACAAAATCCTACATGTAGGTTACTATTAGCCTACACTTTTTAAGGATTCTCATGAATATGAAAGAAAATGCAAAGTGTGCCAAAGTGCATTTGGAAGACAAAGGAAGCTAGCATTCCCATTACAACTAGTTAATATCGAACAACCATTTGAGAAATGGGGATTAGACATAATTTGTGAGATTGTTCCTAACTCTTCCAAACAACATAGATATATTCTCACAGCTACAGATTACTTTACTAAATGGGTGGAAGTAATTCCATTATAAGTAGCCAACCCTGAGAATATCATTGATTTCATCGACCAAAATATCATAACCAGGTTTGTCTTACCTACTGCTTTGATGTTTGATAATGCATCTTACTTTTGAGGAACTAATATGAGGGAATTTGCAATTAAAAGAGGTTTTAAACTTAAATATTATGCAAATTATTATCCGCAAGGAAATAGTTTGGCAGAATCCACAAATAAGAACTTGATTAGAATAATCAAAAGAACTGTTGATCAAAATCAACGAAATTGGCACAAATCATTAATTTTTTCTCTTTGGGCATATCAAATAAATCAAAAAGCTTCTATGGGAACTTCTCCATTTAATCTTGTCTATGGAAAAGAAGTATACTTCCCACCAACATAGTTACTCCTCTATTTCCTTAGTACAATTTATTGATGAATCTCCCACTTCTTCTTTACAACTTAGACAATGTCAGAATCTTAAGTTAGAAGAAGAAAGAGAAAAATCCAAACAGACTCATGCTCATCATCAACAGATAGTAAAAGCGTCGTTTGATTCAACTTTTGTTGCTCCAAAAAAATTTCAAATTGGTGATCTGGTATTGAAATGGGACAAAGCGCATGAGGAAAAAGGTAAACACACGAAGTTTCAAAAAATATGGCTAGTTCCATTTCAAGTAATTGAAGAAATAGGCCCATCAACATTCTTATTGCAAGATCTATCAGGCAAAAAAGACTCTCTTCCTGTTAATGGGAAAATTTTGAAAAAATACTTTTCATAGGAGGTAGCCCCTTCTATTCCTTGTATACTAGTGTATTTTTCCTTTCCTTAGAAAAAATAAAAGTTGCTTAGTATAAATTTTTGGCTTTTCAAAATAAAATCTCAGATAATCCTTTTTGATTTATTGCTTATAGAAATAAAAAGTGTTAAGGAAACAATCGAAAGATTTGAAAGAAAAATAGATTTTATTTTTATTGAAAGATGTAATTTCACTGAAATGATTTATTCTCTGATGAACTCTCATCCTTATATAGCATGACTATTCTGTTATCAATCAAGAAAAGAATCTTTAACATATTAAATACTCTTTTACAGAAAAGAAAACTAAAAATCGACATTATCATCCAGAATCCTCAAAAGGACCAATGATTCACCCCATCTGGTAAAACTTATAAATTTTTGAAAGAAATTCAAAAATATTATAATTAGAAAAAACTTAAAAGATAATAAGTCTCATTAAGAGCTTTTTTACCATGTTCATAAGGAAATAGTTGAACTGACATTACCATTACTGCCTACCAAAACAGTATAATGACTTGAGATTATATAAAAAGAACAAGGGGTCTCATCAAGAGCCAACTTGATCAGTTTAATTACAACTAGTGAATGGCATTGTCATCATTTGGTTACCAATCCAAGACAATGGCTTTTAAGTAAATAAAAAAAGATACAAAAAGAAAAAAGTTTCAAAAAATTAGAATTTATTTTGGAAATTTTAAGAAACACTGGATGGGACAATGAATCATTGTTGGGTGAAAGGTAACCCTGCCAAAAAATTAAATTGTTTTTTTGGAATAGAGGCTCTACCTATGATAAAAGAATAAATTTTTATAAAGCTGATCTGTAAGGGCCACCTGTTTTATCTTTTTGAACTGAGTAAAGAATAATATATATTTTCATACTTAAATCTTTAATAGAGGAATTTTTATGAATAGTAAATAAGAGAAATTTCATTGCTAAGTAAGATATTATTTGTTTGAAATTTCGTTCCTGCAACTATTTTTATTTTCAAAAAGTTTTAAAATTTTCAAAAAGTTAGTGAGAGATATATGGTTCTCCCAAGTGAATCGCCAATTGTTGTGCTATACAACACCCCCCCATTTATTCTTATAAATGGGGACCCTTTAGAAATAAGTAAGAAATTTATTTTTAGTTTTAAAACAAAAAATTAGGAAATAAATGTTTTCTTTTAAGTCTTTTGCTTTATTTCTTAAAGCGCATTACAAAACGCATAGCTTATAACTTATAATGACTCAAAAATCCTCTAAGATACGCGAAATGTGAAGTGCGTTAACCTTTTCTCGAAGATATGTTTTAAAAAGCTTGAAAAACATCAATTATCATCATAGAATTTTTATCGCATCGCAACTTATTTAATGATCAAATCATAAAGTAATTATATATAAGTGCGATTGAGCGGACCCAACAAGCCAACAAAACATCAAAGATAAATCTTTAAAATCCTTTAGCATGGCCGCATGGTTTTTTAATGCGCATTTCACATTTCTCATAACTTAGTCATAAACCAAATCTTTTATCACATAAAAGTTGCGATGTGCGGTTTGCGCACATCGCATTTCGCAACATGTAGAGGTAAACATTATAAACGGTAAAAGTTATATATGGTGACATGTGAATTCACTGCATTTAATTTCTTGAGCATGAGAAATGACTTATGTCATATGAAAACAAAATTCGAGATCTAACGGCTTTAAGTTGATGGATATGAATTTCGTGTGATAGTGTAAGAGATCTGACTTTAAAATTATTATTGACATTTGTTGTTATATTTGAAAAGATTCATATATATTCACGCATGTTTGGTATAAACAACGGATTTGATTCTCTGTTCTCTATAGTTTTAAACACTCTCCTTGTTTTTAGGAAATCATTTAATGAAGCAAGGAAGACTGAAATGAGCAAGAAGGGAAAAGAGATTTATCAAGCTCTGCCTATTGAAGACTCAGATATGTCTCCCTTATTCTCAGACACTACCTGCAACAAGGAATGTGGCAGTTCCTCATGGGAAACATTGTATAAATTGTTTGAAGATGACAATCCAAGAGTAATAACCAAAATCTCTATGACAGGCATGGCATCTACTTCATACGCAACCTACTTTGATGCTGCATGTTCATTCATCCACAAGGTAGCAACAAGACCGAAAATTCTCCCTTACAAAGATATGGTTAAGTGGGTAATTGACCACTTAAGCATAGATGAAAATAAATTCAAAGATTCAAAGGGAGAAGACTTGGGATATTTCGAGGCAGAAGACTTAAAAGCAATGTATCATCTACCCTCCCCGCAACAAAAATATGAAAAATATTTTCTACAAAAATTTAGAACAGAGCATCCAGATCTCATGAAATTCATCAAAGAATGGAAGGAAGACTAGGGAAAGTTGAAGCAAGATAAAATTGGTACGTACCCAATTGCCCTAATTCCTTCCCCTTATTGTTATGCTGCCGGTATGTTGTGTAGATTATTTTCCAAACCTGATACCACTAGGTTTTCAATAGAATGGGTTTCATTGATTGACGCAATCGTCAATTCATCACTTATGAATTGGGAAAACATCCTATCTTATAATTTAGCCAAACACATTACTTAATATAGGAATAAGAGGAGTGCTTCATCTAGAGAAACACCTCCCTTTTATATGTCTGCCTATGTCATGGACGCCATCTGTTTTAATTCTAGTTTTCCTACCATGGGATGGAAATGGAATGCCCAAGACCCTACCCCGATACACATTTACCACATAGACCTCTAGGATTCAGACTTCCACCTACATTTCTATAAAAAAATTTATGGAGTCATATTGCCTATGCACCAAATGATATTCAATAAAAGGGCTCCGAGGGTTTCTGAAGAGGCTAGCGCATATATTCTTTCTGTGGCTAGGTGGATTGCAGAGGAAAAATTCACTTATGTCAGAGTATTTAGGAGTTATGCTTCTCCCCACGTCTTAACTTATCATGTTCTTAATAAGTTTCTTGCACGAGAGATAGCTTACCAGATTGTTAATGGTATCACTAAACAATTGAAAGATGCAAAGAAGGCCATTTGGCTTAATTTCCCTGTACATAGTGGTACTTTTGCACTACATGATATTGGCCATACCTACAAGGAGGTTTCTAAGATCAATTTATTGAAATTGGCAGAAATGCCAAAGAGGTTATATGATCCAAATGATGTAATTAAAAATTACACTACAGAGCTCAAAATGAAACCTTTTGTAAAGGAAACCGATGGATTTGATGATCTCTTTCAAAGCATAGAAAAGTTTTAAGATATAACCAAGTTTTCATCAAGCCAATTGAGTCAAGATGATTTAGAAGATTTCTAAGTATATAGAGATAAGAGATTACAAAGAGTTCCTCTCAATTTTTTAACTATTGAATATGTCAGCAAACCTACTCCTATCATCTTGGATAATGAAGCTAAATATATGTCTGAAGATGAATCAGGTCAATCACATAATCAATCTCACAATTCAGATCGTTCTGACAATGAATCCAAATCCAGAAAGGATAGCCTAGAAAAGATAATTGATCAGGTAATCCAAGAGATAGAGATGCATGAGCTAAAAGAAAGTAATGGAACAGAGTCAACGTCTCAAGAAGTTCAACACAATCATTGCACAATAGATCAGTATAAATAATCTCAAACGAAGAATTTTAGTAGTGAATGGCAGGAGTTTTCTGAAGCAATAAAAACTCCCAAGGCTAATACTGATCAAGCATCTAGTTTTCAGACACCTAAACATTCCCAGAAGATAGTGGAATCTGTTAATCCACTACAACAAGTTCCAGAAACTCATGATTGAGAGATCATACCGGCCTATCCTACAAAAAAGATATTTTTAAAAATTGAAGAAATTCCTTCATTGGACATCTTCTACAGTCCTAGCTATAAGGTTGTAGTTAAGAGGAACAAAAGAAGAAGAACTGATGAAATAGTCTCAAATCTAACAGATGAATCAATTGATGTACTATGGAAGAATTCCTTAGATGGCCCTACATAACATCTAACTAAATTATCACAATATGCAGGGGCATATGCTACTACTACCATTGATAAAGCTACTGAAGTTAGAGTGTCGCCGAAGAAAAAGGAAGCCAGAGTACTAGAGCTAGAGAGACTATTAAATGAATAAAAATCCAACTCTGGTGAGAAAATAAAAGAAAATATGGCCCAATTTCAAAAGGACTTCTAAAAACTCAAATTACAGCATCAGACAAAGATCAGTGAGAAACAAGCACAACTGGAAACAAAAATGATCAGAATACAGAGCCAACCACAATTTGAGCAGTTTATTAAAGAAGCACTGGATATAAATGATAAGTTAAAGAATGAACATGAGGTATTTTTTCATCAAGCTTCTATGATTGATTCTTATTGTGACTCGAATAAAATAATTATTCAAAAGATAGCTATCCAGAAACTTAAATGTGAAAGACTTGAAAAAAATATCAATGAACACATTCAATGGAAATCATCAGACTCAGGAAAGGAAGCTGATCTACCTCAGGTAGATAAGTTTCATAAGGAGATTCTATTCATATATTGGGAAGCACAAATCAAGCAAGCAGAGAAAGAAGCAGCAAAAACATCTAAGTTATCAAATGAAATTGTTGAATCTATATGTGAACAACTGGTAAAAGCAGAACTTCTCTAAGAGAACATGTCTGAAGTGTTTTCAGAAGCAAAACAGGTAGAAGCATAGTTGAAGCAGAAAGAAGACACACAGGATGAAGTAATTAAAAATATAAATAAGTTTGATCAAGAAAATTATTGGAAATTTCTAATCAAGCCTTATCATCAGTATCAGACTCTTCGATCCTTAACAGATTCAATAAAAAGGTCGCAACTTGTACTTTCAAATGCAATATTCAAGGGATAGGTTAGATCGAGAATTTTGCAGCCAGCTCAGCTCAAGCCTATGATAGATATTTGTCAACTTCATGACCAACTCCAAGAGGAAGGGTAGATTTCATGAATCAAAATTGTTATTTTATTTTCTTAGATTGTAGTTTAAGTTAGTCCACGAGGATGGTTGTTTGAATGTAATGTTCCCAAATTGGACTGCTTAGCAAAACAGGCCTGAAAAACACATTTTTCAAGGATGTGTGCTTTAGAAACCAAGACCAGCCCTTGTATCCCTTATATTAGAGTATCTAAGACTTAAATCCAAGAGTAAGATCAAAATAAATCACTCTAGGTGGGTTAAACAGATCTCCCACACTTAGTGGTCTTTAGAAAATTGCCCAATGAAGGGCTGCAACAGTGTAAAATACAATACTATATTAGAGAGATAATAACTCTGAAATTTGTTTATAAACACCTCAGCAGCAATTTTATGTACAAAATCAAGAAGAAATATTAATTCTATTGACAAAGGATGGGGAAAGCAGTGATTTATGCCCTAAAATGAGTGTATTCACAAATCTGCGTAAAAATAAGGGAAATGGTGAGAGGTTATTTTAGCTTAGGCCGTGAAAGACTTCAATACTGAATTTCAGGTCAAACAAATCATTCTAGCTAAGGTAAAAATTTCATCCACTCCCGAAAGGGCTTAAAAAGGCTGATTTCCCATGACCTAGAGTATGCAGAATTTACTGAAGCTTGAGAAACATGATTTTCTAAGCTAATAGATGAAAATAAGTATTAAAATCATGGAATTATACCTGGGTCAAGACTTATTCATTTTCAAGATAAAAACAAAGATTTTACATAGATAAACCCTCAAGATTGAGGTGCTGCAACACTGGAATTTTCCAAGGAAGATAGACAGCGTAATTTTCTGAATACTGAAGCATTGCTATATTAGATCTTAGATATAGAACAGATCTATGCATGAAAATGTAGATATATTAAATATCTGGAAGCCAAAGAGGCTGCTTATTACATTCCCCTTGGAGTTTTGTGCAAAACATGAAGCACAGAGAGTAGATCTAAGATCTAAGGTTGCAGATCTACAGAATGATTTAGAAATTTCTGAATAATACAATGGTACAGTAGATCAGATCTGAAACTCACATGGATTGGATGGCCAATCCATGTATCACCACAGTGAGAGGAAGAATCCCAACACCAGAGATCTCTCCTCCAAAATGTAGACAAAACACCTTGCAGCTGTAGATCTGCAAATAACGCTATCTAGGGAGATAAAAAATGCTATAACCTCTGAGAATGCTTTGACCTGATGCCAAGATCAAAACCGAAGCTCAACCAAGGGATGCACTCTTCCAGGAGGTTAAAAGACACACTCACTGAGAAGAGGCTCCAATACAAGCTAGATCTAAACAGATCTAGTATTCCACTTGCTGCAGCTTACAAAAGCAAGCAAACCCTCACTGGATCTGAGTTGCAGTTGGAAGTAAAAGCTTGGTCTCCAACCTGATAGTGGAAAAGCAATACAAGCTCTCCCAAGAGCTCCTAAGTGGGAAGAGATGGAACCCCTAAATAGGAAATCCCAATGCAATCTAGGCTAAGCAGCCCAGAAAGATGTTTTTCTAAACAAAAAAAAATTTAGAAATCATATCATGAAAAACCTTAATATGCTACCCTTCTCTTCCTTTTATAAGATCAAGAGATTGTAAAACCCTAAACCACCTTCAATGATTTAGCCCCATTCACATGTGTAGCCTCCAACTTGACTGCGCTGTCCTTCTAGGAGATTCATTGCATCTGGACAACATGGTTGATTTGGTCTTGGTTGACTTGGTCAATAGATTCAGTCTCTTTCACACTCAAGTGTGCTTTTACAAGTGGCCCAGAGTTAGCCTTGTTCACATTGGGCATTAATTTATTCTTTTATTAGGAGTTTTATGAACCTCCTTTACATATTTATTCTTTAAACAAAGAAAGAAAAGAAAAATGAATATTCCTATTATCTTAGGACTAATTAGGAACATTACAGTCCTCCCCTTCAAAATGTTGCTTGTCCTCAAACAACTCACAAGGACTTTGCAAAATCTCCAATGGAATTGTCTCCTCCCAAGATTACAAGTTTGCTTTTGGTGAATGAACCAAATAGCTGTCATCATGAAGTAGTGGGAGATACATAGAAAGAACCATATGCTGTCCATTGGCTTTCTCAAGGCACGAGAGATGGTGAATAGTGGGTGCTTCAACCCCCATGAGAAACTTCAGTCTCCATGCTATCATCCAAACAAAGTGAGCCATCTTTGGTAGCTCAAAGGAATAGTCACCAATCCCCACCATATGCAATGTGTAGGGGTTCCATGGCTGGAAATGAGAGACAATAATACTAAAATCACACTGTCTCTACCTCCATTTATGATAAATATGGAGCTGGTGATCCTGGGCTGTAATAATATAGTCCTCATGAAGCCAAAAGAGACTTGGAACTTCATGATTCCCTTCATGGATTCTAGTGAGCCTCCTTGCCCAATCTTCCATGCATATAGTGAATAGAGGATCTTCACCATGTGTGCTCCAAAAGAAACATGGAATAAGTGTCATATGACATATTAGATGGTGACAATAGTCCCTCCCTTGAGACCAACATTGTCCTTCATCTTGTTACCTCAAATAATAGTACAATAAGTGGCCATCCCACCACCTTCTTGCTGCAAAAAGCTTCTTCAAAGCTTGGAAATAGTAGAGGATAATATGTGTTGGCTGAATATGATTCAAGCAACACATGTATTGCTGCAAATTCTCCCAAGTGAGAGACTTCTTCCAATGACATAATCCCAACATATGGCTCCTTGCATAAGAAAACAAAGGATATGATGTAGTAGCCATACAATGTGCTATCCTCGTCTTGAAGCATGAGTGAATATGGGAGATTTCATTCCCAAAGGACACACTCAACCAATGTGTCACCCCTCCTCTCATGTTCCCAACAAAGATCAGAGCATCACCATCATCATGATATAAATAAGCTCTCCTATGCCACCTCATGAGAGAGTTACATTTTCTCCCAAACCCCAGTACATACATGATCATGAAATACATTCTGAACAGAAATACATGTACATACATGAGACTCATCCCAATCATAAGCAAATATATGGAAATTAAATTTGTAATGGGATTTCCAAACTCTCTTCTTGTCAACCAAAGCAACCATGCTTTCTTCTTCTTATGCATCCTCTCATTGAGATACAAGGCATGAGACAAGAAAATATCAAACCTTGGGTAGTACCCATACTCACCCAATAGCAACCAGCGTAGGACATCTCCTACTTGCATAAAATTCAGATGTGGTAAGTGGTTTCCCCACCACTTACTTGTTGCCCATAACATATCTCCATGGCTGAAAGTGGAAGATATATTTGGTGCCTTAGGAAAGCACCCATCATGCTGCAAAATCTCCCTTAGTCCACCAAGGGAGTGGCCATGTTCAGAAATAGTTTTGGCCCAAAGTTGGCCATGAAGTTTATAATATATGATACTCCTCCTTGGATTCATGACATGGATATATAATGTAAAAGAATGCATCCAATCAGAAAATATAACATGATTTGCATAAGTATGCTCTTCACCAATAGTCCTCCTCCAACAAGTGGAGAGGTGCACAGATCTATCTCCTCCCTCATGAATAGAAACCCCTTGAAATAAACAAGGGTGCATGCTCCTCATCATTGGATGTTGATCCATCTTCATGTGATACATGCATCTTTGATAATGCTGATATAAGTCTTCTTTAAAGCCTTCCCACATGAATACATTTGAGATAATATGGTGTGTTTTAATGAAAACAGTGGGGTAGAAAGCAAGATATCATAGGCAACACCTAGTAGTTGGTCTTTGAGTCTTGACTCTTTAGTCAAATGGATCTGATCATGAAAGTAAATGACTCCATCAACCACCTTATACGTCCTATCTTTCCTTTTTCCATCAAGAACCTTACATGTGAAGAGGTTCTTGGAATATTCTACCAAGAGTTGGGATTCCCAATAGGAATCAAGACTTCTCAACAAAGACAACGTTGTAGAGTTATGAAATGAAGTAGCCATCCCCTCATCTTCTTTCTTTTTATGGAGAGATATATTTTGTTGCCCCAAATCTATGGAGTGGCCTCTTAACACCATGCTAATGTCATCATAGGTCTTTGACTTCTTCCTTATCAGCGCAAATAGATGAGTGAGAAATAGAAAAATAAATTTCAGGAAATTGTTCAGCTCTCCTTGAAATATATCAATAGATCTTAGTGATGTGGTAGCCCCCTTCAAGGCTCCCTCCTTAGCCAATTTTTTCATTGATGCACAAAGTTGAGAGAAAACTTTATTCTTCTTCTCATTAGGGGGTCTCCCTGATGAAATGCCTCCATGTAAAGAGACATCAAGATCTGAAGTAGACTACATAAATGGTTGGACTGATGTGTCCCTTTCCTTGCTACATAGTTCAGTCTCCTTCTTATCAATATTTGAGAACACCTCACTATCAACAAAGGACCTTGGATCTTGTTCTTCTTTTTAAAGAGGAATCTCCATGAATTCTTTTTGAGAAGAAATCTCTTCATGCAATGGGGATCTTTCCCTTGGCAAGGTATCACACAAGTTTTCATCCCCTCCAACAGGAATTTGAAGTGGAGTTTTCATAGTAGGTATTTCCAACTCATGCAAGGGTTTTTCATGTTCATGCTTTGCTAGCTCTTTCACAGATGTTTTAGCTTGTCTCTCATCAAATCTCTTCACCATTCTCCTAGTGAACTTAGCATAAGTGGAAATATTTGCATTCTTCAAAGAAAAAGTTTCAAATAAGCACCAAACATAAGCTTTACCTTTAAGATGTCGCTGCTACCTTAAGGGCTTCTCTTTCTAAAACTTGATGTAGATCCAGATATGAGTCTAGCTGATCTATCCATTCTTCAGCTGTGCATGTGGAGGATCCATCAAAGGTAGGCAGAAAGAAACTACATATTCTTCTTCTATTACTGGCTCTCCTCTCCTCCTTGAGCTAGAAGAACTCTTGGAAGCTCAAGTGCTCCTTGATTTCCCAATATTTAGATTCATACTCCTGAAGATAATCACTCAAGGTCTCCTCCTTTGGTGCATCTTCCTCTTCTTGACACCCTCTAGGAGTTTCACTACAACTCTTCATCTGCTTAACCTCTTGGGGGAGGTCCTTTCTGGATCTGAAAGATGATGAGAGTAATATCATATTGTTCATCATTCTGATCTTCTTCTATCTTCTTGGGCTGAGACTCACAGGTTGAGCCAAGAAATATGCTCTGATACCACTGTAATGTTCCCAAATTGGACTGCTCAGAAAAACAGGCCTGAAAAACACATTTTCCAGGGATGGGTGCTTCAGAAACCAAGACCAACCCTCAGATCCCTTATATTAGAGTATCTAAGGCCGAAATCCAAAAGGAAGCTCAAAATAAATCACTCTAGGTGGGTTAAACATATCTCCCACACCTAGTGGTCTTCAGAAAATTGCCCAATGAAGGGCTACAACAGTATAAAACACAATACTGGAGTATCAGTGAGCTAATAACTCTAAAATGTGTTTATAAACACCTCAGCATAAATTTTATGTACAACAGCAAGAAGAAAGATTAATTCTATTGACAAAGGATGGGGAAAAGCGATGATTTATGCCCTAAAATGAGTGTATTCAGAAATCAGCGTAAAAATAAGGGAAATTTTGTGAGTTTATTTTATCTTAGGCCATGAGGGACTTCAATACCGAATTTCAGGTCAAAAAAATAATTCTAGCTAAGTTAAATAGTTCCTCCACTCCCGAAAGGGCTTAAAAAGGCTGATTTCCCATGACCTAGAGTATGCAGAATTTACTGAAGCTTGAGCAGTGTGGTTTTCTGAAGCTAATAGATGAAAATAAGTATTAACATCATGGAATTATACCTGGGGCAAGACTTATGCATTTAAAAGATAAAAACATAGATTTTACATAGATAAACCCTCAAGATTGAGGTGCTGCAACACTTGGAATTTGCCAAGGAAGATAGATAGCGTAATTTTCTGAAGAATGAAGGAATGATATATTAAATCTCAGATCTAGAATGGATCTCTGCATGAAAATACAGATCTATTACAGATCTGGAAGCCAAAGAGGCTGCTTATTACATTCCCCTTGGGGTTTTGTGCAAAACATGAAGCACAGAGAGTAGATTTGAGATCTAAGGTTGTAGATCTGCAGAATGATTCAGAAATTTCTGAATAATACAATGGTATAGTAGATAAGATCTGAAACTCACATGGATTGGATAGCCAATCCATGGATCACCACAGTGAGAGGAAGAATCCCAACACCAGAGATCTCTCCTCCAAAATGTAGACAAAACACCCTGCAGCTGTAGATCTAAAAATAACGCTATCTAGGGAGAGAAACAACACTGTAAGCTCTGAGAATTATCTGGCCTGATGCCAAGATCAAAACTGAAGCTCAACCAAGGGATGCACTCTTCCAGGAGGTTAAAATACACACTCATTGAGAAGAGGCTCCAATACAAGCTAGATCTGAACAGATCTAGTATTCCACTTGCTGCAGCTTACAAAAGAAAGAAAAACCTCACTAGATTTGCGTTGCAGTTGGAAGTAGAAGCTTGGTCTCCAACCTGATAGTGGACAAGCAATACAAGCTCTCCCAAGAGCTCCTCAATGGGAAGAGATGGAACCCCTAAACAGGAAATCCCAATGCAATCTAGGCTAAGCAGCCCAAAAATATGTTTGTCTAAACAGACAAAAATTCAGAAATCATATCATGAACAACCACAATATGCTGCCCTCCTCTTGCTTTTATAAGATCAAGAGATTTTAAAACCCTAAACCACCTTCAATGATTTAGCCCCATTCACATGTGTAGCCTCCAACTTGACTGTGTTGTCCTTCTAGGAGATTCATTGCATCTGGACAACGTGGTTGATTTGGTCCTAGTTGACTTGGTCAATAGATTTATTCTCTTTCACACTCAAGTGTGTTTTTACAAGTGGCCAAAATTTAGCCTTGTTCACATTGGGCATTGATTTATTATTTTATTAGGATTTTTATGAACCTCCTTTACATATTTATTCTTTAAACAAATAAAGAAAAGAAAAATGAATATTCCTATTAGCTTAGGATTAATTAGGAACATTACATTGAAACCACCTCTAAATTTTTGTAATAATATATTTTAGAGCATAGTTAGTTTAGTATTTAAACCCCTCTCATGCATTTACAGAAGGGTCCAGAAATTTGTCAAAAATATTTGCAAAGAATGCACTATTGTAATTTTGTGAATTCTTTGATGAATTAATGGAACACATCTATTATCTTTTGACAATTAAAGTTGTTTAACTGATGTTGCACTATTGTACTCTTTAAATTGCTTGAAAGTGAGAAGGAGCAGATCAATTACTGTCAGTTTACATGAGTAGGACTTCGTACATATGACACTTTTATTCACTTGTATTAAGTCTTGCTTTATAGATTGATAAGTCATCTTTTATTGCATTATATATTTGAAATGTTATTATGGGTAGATGTTGCATGCACTTCTGTTCTAATATTTGTCTGTAGTTTCTTATTGAATATATAATCACATATATGATTGCGATATATTTTCACAATTCTTCTAGTCAAACTGTTTTTTTAGAAGAATTATCTTACATATTTTTCATCTCTTTCAACTGTTAAATGATCTATATTACTAACAGTTGAAGGATATATTTTCAGATCGCATAGAGGAAAAACTTCCCGGGTATATAATAGAATAAATAGTTCAGATAGATGCATATGATAGATTAAAATCATTTTTACTTTCATGCCATATAATCACACATGCCCTCAAAATCATCTTTATTGGGAAAGTGGTCCCATTATCCCCAGTCAGAGCCACTACATCAAATGGAAAAGGAGTTGCTTTAAGGTCCGGACCGGGTGGTTTTCCCCCATGTTTTGGAAGCAGAATTCTGAGGCCTGAACAATACCATAGTTTTTCATACCGAGGCAGGAAATAGAATCTGGGCCACTAATGTGCTGCATGTGCCAGGTTTGGGGATGAATTTACTCTCAGTGTCACAGGTTAAAAACTGAGGATATGACGTCTACTTTATTAGAAATAGACTATACGTCAAGCACCCTAGTTGGAAGAAGAAGGCACAGATCGGGGTAATATGCAACAAACTGTACAAGCTACAGCTTGACACTCCAATGGCACTAGTTGGAAGTGCAGATGAAACAGACCTGAATCAGCTCTGGCATAGAATAATAGGGCATTTGAATCATGGGGCATTGAGAACTCTCTAGAAGACTGTCACAGGTGTTCCAGAACTGAGCACTAAACGGGATGATGTATGCAAATGATGCGTATTGGAAAAATATACCAGGGTATCATATTAGAGAAGCAACAATAGGGCCAAGGGTGTATTGGATCTGATACACTCAGATATTTGTGGGCCAATGTCCATTAGAGCTCTTAGCAGTGCTGAATATTTCGTCACCTTCATTGATGACCATTCCAGGAAAACCTGGATCTACTTCTTGAAGACCAAGGATGAAGTCTTCATTCGATTCAAAGAGTTTAAGGCTCTGGTGGAAAATCTGATAAGGAAGCGGATCAAGGTGTTGCGATCAGATAATGGTGGTGAATAAATAGATAAAGAATTCACCAGATTCTATGCAAGGGAAGGCATCAAAAGGGATTGGACAACTCCTTACAATCCAGAGCAGAATGGTGTGGCAAAAAGGAAGAATCAGACTATTGTTGAAGCAAACAGAGCTATGCTATATGACCAAGACATTCCCAAATTCTTGTGGGCTGGAGCGTGTAATACAACTGTCTACATTTAGAACAAAACTCCTCACGCACACTAGGAAATATCATGCCAGAAAGTGTCTTCAATGAAAATAATCCTGAAGTGAGTCACTTTATGATCTTCGACTGTACAACTTACTATCATGTGCCCAGTCAGAAGAGGAAGAAGTTGGAGATGACTGCTGAAAAGGGGTATCTGGTAGGATACAATGAGAATTCAAAGGCTTATCGCATCTACATTCCCAAGAGAAGGAAATTGGTGGTGTGAAGGGATGTGAATTTCATGGAGGAGAAGGCCTTTAGAAGATCCCATGAGTTACCTTCAGCTACGCAGTCTAAGGAAGAGCCTCTGGTCCGTCCCCAACAACCAGTAGTATAAAATTTAGTTGGCTCTCCAAGGCATAGTAATCGAAAGGATGTGTCTCCCGAGGATTTGCAAGAGGGAGAGACGGTAGATCCACCCACTACCAGTGGGAGAACGAGAAGGGAACTTCGACACATTCTGAAGGATGCAGAAGACTTTGTCAGAATTCTCCGAAATGAGAAGAGACAACATAAGAAGCCTGAGAGGTATCAAGCCTTGGTTTCTCAAGTCAAAGAGCCTTCTACTTTTTGGGGAGAAAATCAGCACCAGGTGTGGGTTGATGTAATGGTGGAAGAATATAGTTCCATCATGATGAATGATGTTTGGGAAGTAGTACCTAGGCCTCATGAGAGATTAGTTGTAGGATCCAAGTGGATCTACAAAATCAATTATGCTACAGACGATAAAATCAAGAGATTTAAAGCTAGGTTTGTGGATAAGGGGTGTGATTAGAAGGAAGGAATTGACTATGAAGGAACCTTCACCCCAGTATCCTGGTACACCTCTATCATGTCTGTGATATCCCTTGCTGCATAGATGGGATGGGAAATTCACCAGATGGACGTCAAGACGACATTCTTGAAAGGGGTGATAAAAGAAGAGGTGTATATAGAAAAACTGGAGGGCTTTAAGACACATGATCAGAAAAATCATGTGTGCAGATTGAAGAAATAATTATATGGACTGAAGCAAGATCCTAGAGCCTGGTATGGTCGAATTGACATCTAACTACAAAATATGGGATTCATCAAGGGTGACACAGATCCCAATCTCTACTATCTAAGAGTAGGGAGTGAGCCTTTGATACTTTCTTTTGATGTAGATGATCTGTTTTTGACAGGATCATCAAGGCTCATCACAGATTACAAGAATAATTTTGGCTGAAGAATTTAACATTAAGGATCTAGGACGAATGCACTATTTTTTGGGGTTGGAGGTTTTGCAGAAGAATGGGGAGATATTCCTTGGTCAAGGAAGATACACTACAAATATTCTGAAGGGATTTTAGATGGAGGATTGTAGAACCATGACAACTCCAATGATCACCAACTAGAAGAAAATGGATACGTCTGACGATGATGAGGCAAATCCTATGCTATATAGACAGCTCAGAGGGTCATTGATGTATCTGGTAAAAACAAGGCCAAAAATATGTTATGCTGTAAATACCCTCAGTCAGTTCATGGTGGAACTAAAGAGGGCACATTGGGCAGCAGCCAAGCATGTTCTCAGGTACCTTCAAGGAAAAATTAGGCTTGGATTGAAGTACACCCGTAGCAATGATGTTAGGTTGATTGGTTTCACTGATGTAGATTGAACTGGAAGTTCAGTTGATCGAAAGAGTTTTAATGGGTATTGTTTCAGTCTAGGATCAGGAATGACTTCCTGGTGCAGTAGGAAAAATAATTCCGTAACACTGAGTTCAGCAGAAGCAGAGTATATGGCAGCCAGCACAGCTTCGTGTGAAGCCATATGTCTTAGGAAACTGCTAGTGAATCTACTCAAGGATAAAATGGAAGAGACCAACATCTTATGTGATAATCAAAGTTGCATAAAGCTTTACCAGAATCCTGCGTTTCATGATAGGTCGAAACATCTTTAAATCAGGTGTCACTTCATCAGGGACTGTGTATAACATGGAGTTGTTCAGTTGCACTACACTCCAACAGGAGAATAGGTGGAAAACATACTCACAAAGGCTCTAGGGAATAAAAAGTTTGTTTACTTCAGAGAGAAGATGGGGATGATGAAGAATCCCTTCCAGTAGCAGGAATGGATAAAATCAATTTTTAGAGGGAGCTATGGTACAGAGGCAAAAATGACAGTGGCAGTGTCGAAGGCAGCAATACAAGAGGCAACAACGTGGCAAATGAGGGGGCAGAGTCCTGAGATAAAAAACATAGAGGGTACTTCAAAATCAGAGCAGCATGCAACAGTCATATTGTTGGAAAACCTTCCTCGCTAAGAGGGAGTGTTGATTTTTTTAGCATCCAAAAGTCATCCAAGTCTCAAAATTTGCAGGAAGGCTTGGACAACAACATTCCAAAGAACCTTGAAACAATTTGTGGAAATTCCACTCGGTTCATGAATTATTAAAATAATTGATTATTTTCATGAAGACCCTAAGTCTAAACTTAGGGAACTGAAATAATTAAAGGTTATTAATAAGTCAGAGTGTGAATCTTCTAGAAATCATGGATCAAGTCAAGTTTTAATCTTAACCATTGATTAATATTTTAATCTGGGCTGTTGGTTCTCCAACAGGAAGATTATAAAATAAGGCTTGAGGTTCATTTGGAAAATAAGCTGGGCATACACTCAGTACCTGAAGGAGATCCATTTTGATGTAGACTTCGATTTCAATGGGAGAGTTGCAGGGCAAAAAGTTTGCAGAAGAAGAAGGAGGAAGGAGTCAGTGGTGATCGATATTAGAGAGGGAGAGCAGAAGTGGGTCACTGAAGGCAACCTTAGGGATGGAGAGCAGCAATGGATCACTAAAGGCAGCTTGAGGCTACAATGCAGAGAACCCACGCAGTCTCCATACCGACTCACGCTGTCCAGCGTTGGGACTGTGCAGTGAATAATGTAGAGAGATGCAGTGGAATGCAGGGGTTGTTCGGGGTGTTGATGAATTGTCTGAGTAAGCTGTAAATTCAGTCTCAAATGATTAAAAATTTATATGTCGTTGTATTTCCCTGTAAAGATATCATTTGCTGAAGAATTAATAAAACCCTCATCTGCTGCACCGGTTTTCCCGCATTGGGTTTTTCCGAGGACAATTGTCCAAAAATAACTATGTACATGTGGTTGATTCTTGTGCTTATGTTCTCTATTGTTTATTTCTATGCATATATATTTGTGAATGTTTTCGTAGTATTTATTTCGATATTTTCCAGAAATGTGTTGGTGGTAAAAAAAGTGATCATTGTGGAAATTTGATTTTGTTTCACAACAGATATCCTATTGATATGAATGATCAATCACTGTCCAACATAAAAGTGGGATGCAAGAGATATGAATATATCCATACATCGAATGGGGAAAATAGTAGTACAAGTGCTAGAAGTATTGATTTACAAGAGGATGAAATTTTTGTGATAGAGTTTTTGAAGAAGTTTGAAAAAAAAAATTATAAATAAACCAAACGTTCTCATAGAGCTCGATGGAAGGACCTGCAATTCAAAAAATTCCATGAAACTTTTCCACCATGGACAATTTTGTTAATATTTGATTTTGCAAACAATTGCACATTTATTTCACAAATGAAATGCATAGTGAATATTTTCATTTTGACCATATCTCTATGCATGTCCATGTTCTATATAGCCATGCTGAAAAGAATGTTGATCATATAGAAAGCACTAATAAATATCAACATGTTATTAAAGAATATCATTTTTATATCAGTGATATTGATTATAGACACGATACACATTTTGTACAACATTGCTTCGATAATATTTATGGTTTCATTGAAATCCCATGGAATAAAATTCAATGAACATTGGATATGGTCAAATGTATGTGCAAGTCAATTCAAATCTTCACGATCATTCTTCTGGTTGTGTTTTCTTCTTAAGAAAACCAACATTAAACATAGTTGGAATTTATTTGAGAGTGGTCATGAAAAATGAGAACATGATGGCGCAAGGGCATGCATAAAATGCTCACATCGAAGATATCATATGGACCACCTTTCCAATCTAATTTTCTCAGTTGATCAAGTTGTTCAATAGTAAATTTCCGCATTAATCCATGAAACTAAACCATCAAAGGAGGTATCTAGGTATGTATATATATGAACTTGTGTATATTTTTAATATGATAATTTTTATTAATTTTTGAATTTTTTAAAATTGAAAAAATTATAGTTTAAAAACTTATTGATGATTATCTTTGATATATCAATTGTATTTTAAATAACATATTTGTATTCTTGTTTGAATTTACTATATGTTCTTTTGACATATTGGAGTCGAAGATGTAGATAGATCGATTCGATATGAAGCTCAAATAGTAAAAGGGACTTGAAAATTACATTCAATTAAAATAAATGAGTACCAAAATGTGTTTGCATTTCATAAAAGAAAAGAATACTTTTTTTGCCCTATTTGCATAGATGACACAAAAATCAACGATGCTTGTGAAAGTAATATGTATGTGAAAGTTTGGAAACATACAAAACTCAATACAAATGGAAAAATGTTGCTTACAAGCTTGGAAGAGATGGAATTAGAGGAGAGTATAGTGTCATCTCAAGGTGATAAAGCATTTGATCTTGTTAGAGAATGCAACATTTTGATCTCTTTCAAAAGATATATATATATATATATATATATATATATATATATATATATATATATATATATCTTTTTATTATTTATATATATATATATATATATATATATATATATATATATATATAATGTTTTTAATCATTGTATATAATTATAGATAATAGTTATAATATATCTACGTGTAATAAAATTGTACATGTTGATAACTAATTTCTTGTTAATGAATATATGAATTTGCACATTTTTCTTTATTATGCTAGAGTTATTTTTGTTTTAGTTGCACCCTTTAACAACATAGAAAATTTCAAGTATTATTTGATGTGGTGCACTGAACAAAATATGAATTTATTGGAGGACTATGATGATAACGATTTTATATATGAAAGAGAGAATAATATATTGAAAGGATATATATATATATATATATATATATATATATATATATATATATATATATATATATATATTTTTCCGAGAAACTCATCAAATTAAGAGTCATGTTTACTTTCAAGACTATCAACTAGATACCATAAGTTTTCAATATAGTTAGTTGGTGTGTGCAGTGTGCATAAAGTTGATGGAAGTTCAATCAAGAAAAAAATTGAATTTTAAAAAATGGAGAATGTCAAAAGTAGACCATCAGCGTATCATTAAGGATGGCATTCCATTAGAATATTTTTAATTGAACTTGCCAACAATATCTTCTCCTTGTATTCATCTCTTAGAAGGATTTCAAGAAGACTTTTATCCTTCCAAGACCTTTGTCTTTTCATTTTTGAACAATGTTATTTAGACTTCATTGAATATTAATATTACAAATAATACATTTATTACAAATTTCTATGCTTTTTGGCATGTTTCTCTTCTGTTTTCAAGTGGATTTATCACCATCTCTTTTTTTCTTCATTTAATTTTATCAATTTGTCTTATTTCCATTATTTTTTTAACCTTTGAACGCATCAAATAATTGAGTATGTTATTATATCCAATTCATCTCCCTGTACAACGTTTCTTGAAGATCCCTATAAAATCCTGGTTTTCAAGGTCGACGCTTACTCTCACTGTCTAACCCGCACTGATAGTAGAGATTTGCACTAAGACCCACGCCGATCAGTGCTCTGTCTTAATGTTGGATCCACATCGATCCTCTTTTGGAAAGTTTTTTAAATAGAAAGGAAGCTTCCGTGACTAGAAGCTTCGCGAGGTGGCGAGCTGGAAGTTTGTTTTGAGGATTTACCTTCCCAACAAATTGGCGACTCCACTGGGGAGTTTCCTTTGATTTTGTAACTCTTTGAGGTCTTAGTCATTCGATGAGTTTAGTCGAATGAAATTTTCCCTGTTTATTCCTATTTTTTTCATCAATTACGATCTTTTAGTTTTTGCTTGAAGTGGTGAGTCTGGTCTTGGTTAGGAGAAATTATTTGTTTTTTCTTTTTCAGGCATTTGCACTTTTATTTGTCTGACAGTTGTGTGGATTGGTGCTAGTTTTCAGTTAGCAAGCTACGCCAATGGGCCATTGGTGCTAGTTGTCAGTTATCAAGTCACGCCAGTTGGCGCTATTTTCACCCACAAAAGTTGTGCCATTTTTAGGGTATGTGAAAAAGTAAGATTTTTCCCTAAGTTCTTCACCAATGTGTCTTGCCCTTCCAGTCCTTTTCTCTGTATGAGTTACATGTTCTCCCCTTTACTTTTTCACTTGTGAGCATAGATTACATTGCTCATTGTTTAGCTGAAAAGTCTTCTTTCTATGATTGCTTGATGTAAAAGGGAATGAATGCCTTGTTTTGAGCTCACGCTTTGGAATTCCTCTTTATGCTTGACCTCATATGTCTTTTAGCCTTTTGAGGAATTTCATTACAAAGTGTTCGAAACAAAAATTGCATTCTTAGTGTTTGTTTGCATCCCTTTTGCATTCATCCTTCCATTAAGGAAATTTTTGTTTATTTATTTTTCTTCTCAGAGTTTGCTTTTCATTAAAATGCATTAGATCACTTTGCATTGAAAAGTCTTTTTTGTGATCCATCATTGAACTTAGATTACATTGTTTAATGATTGAAAGCTAAAAATCACATTGAGTGCATTATCTTTAATTAAAAGCATGCATTAAGTAGATTCTCATTTCATCGAAAAATGCATTGAGTGCATTGTTATTCTTTAAAAAAAAACAAAATTGTGCATAGATTACAATTGCATAGTTTTCAAAAAAAGAGGATTTTGCATAGATTACATTGCATAATTTGCATCTTTTAATGTCTTAGATTACTTTTGGATAGTGAAAGTCATCTAGTTAGGGAAAATTTCCATTTGCAGTATTTTTGTTTGTTGCATCATTGTTTGAGACTCTTCCCTTAACTGGATAACATTCATCGAATTGAAAGATTTCTTTGCTCATATAGCTACATATAGGATATTGTTAGATGACATATGGTAGGGCCTTGGAACTGAGACATAATTCAAGATCAAATTAAAATTTATTCAATCAACCTAAGGAAGCATTGAAACCTAACACACATTTTGAGAGGTCTAGGCTAGTGACATGTTCCAGCGTCATTAAACCTATTAGCTATTGTTCGCCACCTAGCTTTAGAAAACGCTAGTACGGACTTGTGATCCCCATACCATTGCATATATAAAGGGAGACCCTCATAGGTTCAAATCCTTTATCCACAGGAAGTCGAGTTTGCTGCCCTGTAACCGTGATACACAGAACACAACATTCGGGGAGACTACCTGCACGTACATCAAGTCCTTGGTCGTTTCTCTTTCATTTGATCACCAAGGTGTATATTGTAGTTCAAAGAAACTTGGTACACCCTCTTGCTTAGATTACTTAAGTAGCCATTTTGATCTTTTTGTGACTCCTTAAAAAGTGAAAAATCATCGAGCACTTGTCCTTTCATGCTCGTTTCAACTTGAAAGTGATAGAGTCACCTTTTTCCTGTTTCTTGACTCTTAAAATATGAAACAACAGAGTTTTGTTTCAGTGTCTTAAAATATTACTTGCCCGTGAAATGTTCCTGGTTAAAGTTATCTTCCTTAGTGTGTTGTTCTAGGGTTGTTTTCGATGGCAACATTTTCAGAGTTCACCAACCAAGGAATCCCCTCCGAAGGGAATCCCGGTCTTTTTCCTGCTTTTGGGAATGTTGGTGCTCCTTATATGGCAAAATTATCCCTGCCTGGGTTAACTGTTGGGTTGCTGTTGAAATTTCTAATAATAGTTTGGAGAAAATCTCATGAATATGACAACAATAGGATTTGTTGCTAAATTAACTCCATCTAATCCCGATGTGGAGTTATTGCATCCTATTTATGTTGTGATTGAATTTATGATTCAGTTTCTACTCCCAACTATAAAATGTAAGCCCGTAAAGCCAAATGAGCATGAGGGATGTGAGGTGAGTGGAAGAGAATTGCATATGAGTAATTCTGCTGTTGTATTCTCCTGTTGATGAATGAGATTGCCGATGCCTCTATTTGGTGGTCGTAGCCCAGATTGGTTGGGTGAACCACGTTAAATCCTTTGTCTCATGTTTTATGCTATGTGTCTGATTGTTTATTTAAGTTTTTCCACTACTTAACTCAACAATTTGTATCAGAGCTTGTTGTATAAGCTGTTTGACGAGGAGCACTGGTGCAAACTATGCGTATGCACATGAATTAATGATTGTGAAGGCTATGCTACTGTGATTTTCTCAGATGGTATATATATCGATCTGCATTACCTGGATATTGATCTACTCAGATGTTTGAGGCTACGCTTGAAGAACGGTGGTAGAGCCGAGCTTGTGAATTTCCACGAAAATACAGTCTGCGATGGAAGAGCCAAGTTTGAGATTGTGAGGCCGGGTTCGCTGAGGAGAAGGCCAATTCATGCAGAATTAAAAATGAGAGGCCGTGTTAGTCGGTTTTGAATTGCTGCCAAGCTCGTTCAGTGTTGGAGCTGTGAGCTGGCAGCGTTCAGTCAATGGTCGAGCTGTGTTAAACCTCTGCAAGGTCGATTCACTACGTTCAAAGCCGTGGGATGGGTAAGCCGCAGAACAGTTGTAAGCCATGAGCTCGAGCAGCAATTATGTCGTTGTGAGAATTGAGGCAGAGGTTAAGGTTATACCTGCCCTTGCTCTGCGTTAACGATTGCTACTGGTATTCGTGAGTCTGCTGCGTTAATTGCCATGAGGCTTGAATCTGTTTGAGTAAACTGTGACAATCTATGTCAGCTATGATTTGTGAATGCCGTGGACCATTGAGCGTGTGGATTGGTATAAATCATTGGTATAAAACAAGCTGCCTACAAACCTTGATATAAATCGAACCTACATTAACGTGCATTTGAGGTATAATCCAGTGTTGGTAAGCATTCGACTATAAAAATCTAAAGCTGCAGCGCTTTGATATGGTAAGGAGATTTTTTGTTAAATCGATTAATGTTTAAATCGATTTGTATTCAAATATTTGATATACATTGTATTTATTGCATATTATTTTAAAGTCTTTTAAAATTCGATTATATTGAAATTCATTGTATATAAATATTGTATATCGATTTGAATTGTAATATTCCATGGTGGCATGTTTGAAAGAGTTGTCAACTTGCCGAAAAAGTTTTGGTTTGTAGGCGAAATTAATTGCAAGTTTGAGAAGGGAATTTTTTATCAAATTGTTAAATTTGATTTAAAAAGGCAATTAAGGATCCATAGAAGTTAAACATGGAAAAAACACAAAGTGCTCGATTTGAGATTGAGAAGTTCAATGGGAAAAACAACTTCGAGATCTGGAAAGTTAAGATGCATGATCTACTCATGCAACAAGGCGTGGCGAAGGCACTTTTGGGCAAAGCCAAACAACCTTAAACCATGACAGATAACGAGTGGAGTGACGTCGATGAAAGAACACTGAGCAGCATTCGATTGTGTTTGGTAGATGATTTTTTGTTTAACATCATGTCAGAGAAAACTGCTGCTGGTTTGTGGACAAAGCTTGAAAAGCTATACATGACAAAATCCTTAACCAATAGGATTCTCCTGAAGAGACAGTTGTACAGCTTGCGCATGAAGGAAGGTACATCAATTACTAATCATTTGAATACCTTTAATACTCTCCTGGTGCAGTTAGAAAGTATAGAAGTAAAATTTGATTCATAAGATAAAGTTGTAACTTTATTATGCTCGTTGCCCGAGTCATGGGATCATTTTGTTACTTCTATAAGTCTTAGTTCATCAGAAACCCTTGAGTTTGATGATGTTGTTGGAGCTTTGCTGTCTGAAGAGACCAGGAAAAGGTCAAATTTAGAAACCTCTACATCAAAAGCAATGATGGTTAGAGGTCGTTCTAAAGAAAGACGCTTTAGTAAGCAGAACAACTCGCGGTCAAAATTGAAAGGGAAGAAGAGTAAGGTAAAGTGTTGGTTTTGTGGAAAATCGGGACATTTGAAGAAGGACTGTTGGAAGAGACAACAAACATCTAAAGGGGACTCTTCGATAGAGAAGAAAGAAGCAAACACGACAGATATAGGTTCGACATCCGTTTAAGGTATGAGTGATGAAGTGTTATCATTTAGTTTGTCTAATCATGATCAACATTGGTTGTTAGATTTTGGTGCATCAAATCACATGTGCATTCATAGAGAGTGGTTTAAATATTATAAATCAATCAATGATGGAGTGGTTTACATGGGAAATGATGTCTCATGTAATATTGTGGGAATTGGAAGCATCCATATTAAAATGTTTGATGGGAGAAATAAAATTTTAACTGATGTTAGACACATGCCTGAACTCACAAAAAACCTCATTTCTCTAGGAGTACTAGACACAAATGGATATAAAACCCTTATTCAAGGTGGAGTAATGAAAGTTTATAAAGGAATTTTACTACTAATGAAAGCAAAGAAGGTTGGAAATATTTTTTAGTTAGAAGGAAGAACAAATTCAGATCATGTTTCTACAGTATCTGAAAACGACAGTAATTCTATTCGTCCATGGCATCAGCGGTTGGGCCATATGAGCGAAAGAGGATTAAAATTTTTGTCTGATCGTAAGTTACTTCCTAGTTTAAAATATTCTAAGTTAGATTTCTGCAAACATTGTCTATATGGAAAACAAAGCAAGCAGAAGTTTAAAACTGGAAATCATACTAGTAAAGGAATCCTTGATTATATCCATTTTGATGTTTGGGGTCCATCTCCTACAATCTCATATGGAGGATTGTCATATTTTGTATCTTTTATTGATGATTTCTCTAGAAAAGTGTGGGTCTATATGTTAAAGAAAAATTCTGATGTATTCATAGTTTTCAAACAGTTTAGAGCATTAGTTGAAAACATCACTGGAAGAACCATTAAATGTTTAAGAACTGACAATGGTGGTGAGTTTAATTCAAAGGAATTTGATAATTATTGCAAGGAAGATGGGATCAAAATACATAAAACTACTGTATATACTCCTCAACAAAATGGAGTTGTTGAACACATGAACAAGACTCTTTTAGAGAAAGCAAGAAGTATGCTTAGTAACGCCAATTTGCAGAAGGAATTGTGGACAGAAGCAGTTTCTATGGCTTGTTACTTGATAAATCGATCACCATCAACTGCAATAGGATGAAAAATTCCTCAAGAGGTATGGAAAGGTCATCCATGTGATTATTCTAAACTGAAAGTTTTTGGTTGTGATGCATATGCTCGAATTCTGAAACATCAGCGTTCTAAATTAGATCCTAAATCACAAATATATATCTTTGTTGGATATGGTGATGGGACTAAGGGATACAGGTTGTGGGATCCTACTACTCACAAGATCATCATTAACAGAGATGTTAAATTCAATGAATCTTCACTCGATAATCCAGATGTAGATGATAAATTGAAACAGGATAATGTACCTAAGTTTCAACATATTCAATTTGAAACCAGTTCAAATACTGATGATAGTCCAGATGAACAAGTTTCAGATGTAGATCATGAACAAGTTTCAGATGTAGATCATGAACATGTTTCAAATGTAGATCATGAAGAAGTTCCTACAGATAATAATCAGAAAATTGTGGAAGTACTAGAAACATCTTTAAGGAGGTCCATGAGAATCAGACGTCCTCCTAAAAGGTATGATGATTATGTTACTTCAGTTGCTTTAATCACTAATGATGATGAACCTTTGTGCTATCAGGAAGCTATAGAAGGTTCTAACAGTAATAAGTGGAAAGAAGCTATGAAGGATGAGATGAAGGAATTAGACAAGAATTCCACATGGGATCTGGTGGAACTTCCTAAAGACAGAAAAAATGTGGGATGTAAATGGGTTTACAAATTGAAAAGGGATGTTGATGATAAAGACAGGTACAAAGCAAGGCTGGTCGCGAAAGGTTTTTCTCAGAAAGCAGGAATTGAATTTCATGAGATATTTTCACTAGTTGTAAAGATTGTTTCAATTCGGATTGTGTTAGCATTAGTTTCTTTACTTGATTTAGAATTACAGAAACTAGATGTCAAAACTGCATTTTTACATGGAGATCTAGACGAAGAGATTTCTATGGAACAACCTGAAGGGTTTTTTCAAATCGCAACAAGAAATTTGTCTGCAGGCTCAAGAAATCATTGTATGGTCTGAAGCAGTCGCCTCGACAATGGTACAAGAAATTTGATTCTTTCATGATGAGTCAAAATTATATAAGAAGTGAATATGATCATTGTGTTTAATTTAATAAATTGAGTAATGGTATGTTCATTATCTTAGTGTTATATGTTGACGATATGCTTTTAGCAAGCAAAAGCATAACAAAGATCAACAGGTTAAATGCTCAGATGGCTAGGACGTTTGATATGAAAGTTCTAGGAGCAACAAGACAGATTTTGGGCATGGATATTTTCAGAGATAGGAGTAATGGTAAGCTGTGGCTATCACAATAGAAGTATATTTAGAAAATATTCTTGAGGTTTGGTATGAACAATGTGAAGCCTGTTTCAGTCCCTTTAGCTTCCCATTTTAAGTTTTCTTCAAGTTTATGTCCTAACACAAATGAAGAAAAGGAATATATGTCTCGAATTCCATATGCCAATGTAGTAGGTTGTTTGATGTATGCGATGGTTTGTACACGACTAGATATTTCACATGCAGTTGGATTTTTCAGCAGGTATATGGAAAATCCAGGAAAAGAACACTGGTTAACAGTGAAATGGGTGCTTCTGTATCTAAGAGGCACAAGTGATTACTGTATCACTTATAACAGAAGTAGTGAAATTGTTTGCAGATATGTTGATTCCGATTTTGTAGGTGATTTGGATAAGAGAAGTTCAACTTTAGGATATGTCTTTACTCTTGCAGGTGGAGCTATAAGCTGGATGTCAAAGCTACAAAAAATTATTGCTTTATTCACTACTCAAGCAGAATACATAGCTGCTTCACATGCTTGCAAAGAAGCGGTTTGGTTGAAAGGTTTGTTTGGTGAGTTTGGTAGGTTGCAGGACAACATCAAGTTATTTTGTGATAGTCAAAGTGCAATTCACTTGGCTAAAAATCCGGCCTATCATAGTAAATCAAAGCACATACCTATCAAGTACCATTTTGTAAGACAGGTTATCACTGAACGGGGAGTGTCTCTTGAAAAAGTGCATACAAAGGAAAACTGTGTAGACATGTTCACGAAAATAGTTTTATTAGAGAAGCTATGATGGTGTTTGGCTTCTCTTGGCTTGCAGAAAAGATAAAAATAATAATGAAACAGGGTATCAGGCTAATTGTTGTTAAGGTGGAGATTGTTGATATTTCTAATAATAATTTGGAGAAAATCTCATGAATATGACAACAATAGGATTTGTTGCTAAATTGACTCCATATAATCCTGATGTGGATTTATTGCATCCTATTTTTGTTGTGATGAATTTATGATTCAGTTTCTACTCCCAGCTATAAAATGTAAGCTCGTAGTGGCAAATGAGCATGAAGGATGTGAGGTGAGTGGAAGAGAATTACAGATGAGTAATTCTGTTGTTGTATTCTCCTGTTGATGAATGAGATTGTCGATGCCTCTGTTTTGTGGACGTAACCCAGATTGGTTGGGTGAAACACGTTAAATCCTTTGTCTCATGTTTTATGATGTGTGTCTGATTGTTTATTTAAGTTTTTTCACTGCTTAACTCAAAATTTTCTTGTTTGGTTGTTCTCGAAATCTGTGGTCTCGAATGTTACACCCATTGTACAACCACCCCCTCCACCTGGATGATGTCATCTTGATTCTAAGGTGGACCACTCCCCTTATTCACCTATTTCTTTGTCCTCATCCTCTACTTCGCCTGGTGAAAGTCTAGATTCTAGTAACCAGGTGGCTATGAAGAAGAAGAAGAAGAAGAAGACGAAGAAGAAGAAGTCGGATAAGAGAGAGGCCAACTCTACGGCTATCGCGCCTCAGACACCCTCCACTGATAAGCCATCCAACCTTCCTCGGAAATTCAAATTCCCTTGCATGTTGTGCAAAGGTGACCACTTTCTTCAAGACTACCCTGACATTCCCAAAGTACTTGAAGCATGGTCCGACAGTCGTCTGCCATTGCCCTTGGCTTCTGGAAGTCATAATGGTGGCACATATTCAACTAGAAATGATAAGACTCATAAGAAACAGTGTAAGATTACCAATTCCTATAAGTTGTGTGAAGGGCATCATCCCATTCACCTTTTTCCATACATGGATGAAGCCATGAGAGTGTTGGACAACCCTACTATTTCTGCACCTTGCCTTCTGGTTGGTTACCAGAAGCTTTCTTCAAGTCCTCTGCTAGTTGATTCAATGATCAGTAAAGATTCATCCTTGGTCGATCCTGCTCCCCCGAAAATTCAAATTCATGAATATGCTCCCAACCAACTATTGGTTAAGGAATTTATCAATCTGATCCTGCCCATGGTTCATCATGTCTTTTCTGTCGAGAGTGGATCTCATACCCGTCACATTCTTCTTGTTTCTTCAGATTCCTCAGACTTAGAGAAATATTCTCCCATCCTTGTGAATCAAGAAGTTTCTCTTCCTGCTCCCATGTATGTGGTCTAGGAAGATGCTCCTCTCACTCCGGTAACACTAGGGGATGACCATCTCAGTTCAATGGTACCCCCTCCAAGTAGTTTGGTCGCTTCCTTTGATTGGAGTTGATTTGCGAGATACCACCTTCCTTCTTATGTGCCTTTTGAGATCACGGTACAGGCCTTGGATGTTGTCGTACCTAGCACAATTATAGATGAAGGCACGTCTGTTAGTATTCTGTCTTCAACTACTTGGAAAGCTTTTGGTTCTCCACCGCTTGTACCTGTTACGCAGAATATGTTGACATTTAACAGAGGGACTAGTCAACCGTTAGGGATCCTTCCAAAGTTGCCAATCACTTTGGGAGGGAAAACTGTCTATATAGACATGATGGTCATTCAAGGCCCTTTGGATTTTAATCTACTCCTGGGACGCGACTATGCGTATGCCATGAGCACACTTGTCCCTTCCCTCTTTTGTGTGATCTGTTTTCCACATGAAGGTCAGATTGTGACCATTGATCAGCTTTCATTCTTTGGTCCTGATGTGATATCTGGTCTACCGTCATCCCTTCTTGGTCCTTACCTGCCGATGTCTTCCCCACCACAGGTTAATTATGTGGCTACCTGCCCCATGCCCGCATTCAGTGTTAGTGCCATTATGCATCGTGTTTTGGGGGCATTGGGTTCTACTTTCCGAGATGTTGTTCTCCCATCAGGTGAGAGCCCCTTGGAAGCTATGACTTCTTATTCGTCATGATCAAGCTCGTTGGAGCATAGTTCGTTTTCTTGTGTCAATCTCCTTAAAAAATGAAACAAGCTCATCAGAGCATAGTTCGTTTTCTTGTGTCAAGCTCCTTAAAAAATGAAACAAGCTCATCGGAGCATGGTTTTTTTTCTTGTGTCAAGCTCCTTAAAAAATGAAACAAGCTCATTGGAGCACAATTCGTCTTCTATGTCAACCTCGTTAAAAAATGAATTAGGTCTTGAGGATAGATCGTCTTCTATGTCAACCTCATTAAAACAATGAATTAGCTCATGAAGATAGTTCTTTTAATGTGTCAACCTCATTAAAACAATGAAACACGCCCCTGTTCAATTCGAGTCTTTGATACGATCTCGTAAAATCCTAGTCAAGTCTTTTTCTTGTTCTCGTAATTTTAACCTTCACTCCATCTGCCTTTCATATAGGCTAAAGCTTGGGGGACATGTACCTTGAATTGAGTCACCATGCTGGGGGCATGCAAAAATTTTCAAGCATAGTTTATCTTTGTTTCAAGGTTGTGTAAAAATGAAACCAATCACAAGCATAGTTTGTTTCCGTTTCAAGATTGTGTAAAAATGAAACTGGTTTCAAGCATAATTTTATAAAAAAATTCAAGCTTTTGTAAAAATGAAACCAACTTCAAGCAGAGTTTTCTGATTTCAAGCTTGTGTAAAAATGAAAGCATTCCCATTTTACCTCTCGTGATTGCCATTTTATTAGCCTATTTTTTCAGATGAACCTTGGTTTTCTCATTCCATTGTCAACGTCTGCTTGGCCGATCATACGCCTTCACTTGATTATTTTACCTGTTCCTGAGGAACCACTGTAATGAGTGGCCTTGTTAGCCAGCCTCTTGACCTTTACTTGTTCTGAGCAGTTCCGCCATCACAGGAACCAGTTGCCACCCTTTATACCAATCGTTCCTCCAGGAGGAGTCATCTTTCAACTCTTTTCTGACTCTAAAAATGAAAATATTACCGAGACCCTTGTCGTTTTGAACTTGTTAAAAATATGCGAAACGATATCTATCCAATACACGTTTACACCTTTTTCGAGCTGGGATAGATTATTTATGAAAATGGAATGCCTTAGCCTATCGCGACTAAGAGGTTCTCTCATATATCATTTTCTACCTTTTCAGATCTGAGGGAATATTTACGAAAAGGGACCAGCTGAATTTTTCTTTTCCGCTTCTTTTTAAAATCTCTAAACATGAAAATATGTCGAGTTCTTCCTTTTTCAGACTTGTTAAACCCTGATGAAATTAGAAATCGTCACCATGAAATACCCGAGTTCCTCCTTCCCAGGGCTCGTAAAATGTACTAGGATGGATTTGTCCGAAGGACAAACTTACATTGCAATCTTTGTTGAGATTCAACAAGATGATGAGCTTAGTGAAAAGATTCGCCTTCACTAGGTGGGCCCGCAAACTATTTTTGGCGCAAGTCTATTTTTAGACATGATGATCATATTTCAGAAGTTGGAGGATGCTATTTGTGGATGGTTGATCAAGTTGAAAAAATAGATGAAATTCTATTTTTAGAATATTGGGTGAAGTCTATTTATAGATCGTCAATCTAAAAATAGATGCATGTCGATTATTATTAGCTCTTAATAATAATCAAACTCTAAACAACAACTTATTCTCTTGGAGCACTTCAGTTCAGTGCACAGATGGCATAACAGGCGCGGAAGGGGCCAAACGCTATTCCTGGGGGTTTCTTTTAAAGACTAATGCGCGGAGGCTGAATTCTAGAACTCGGGCGGAGTTATGACATAGTTGGATAGATAGTTATGGATTTTGTATTCAGTTTAACTCAGTTAGACTCAGTTGAGCTAGTTGTATATAGTCTAACTGATTGATACACTAGTGAGAGTGGAGTGAATTAATTATTTAATTAATTCAAAAATAATAACTCATTAATCAGCTGAACAATACAATAGTTAACTACAGTGCATGGCAGTTTTAGTGGAGACTAGTGGAGAGATAGGTGAAAGGGTAAGATAGACTATTTGTTGTGACTATAGTGATGCATTAATTGCATCACACACTAAGTGGAGATGCCAATGAGTATTTCACGGTCGAGGATACGATAATTAATTCATTCAAGCTATTCGGCGGTGTTAATGGAGCGAGTTAGCGAGGTGGCAAATATCGATTTATGGATTTACAGAACAGGCACAGCAAATTGTATGACGATTATACTGTACTGAGAGCTTGTGATAAGCTTTGTATGCTTGTATGAGATTGTCATATGATATCCATGTTTCATAATATATAGTTAGGGTTTTCAGCTTCAATATTTCCCGGTTACATAATGTGTTATGTGCGATTGATAATTTTTGTTTATGCTTCACATGTGTGTGCAATTAATTTTTCCGCAAAAGATTAACAAGTGGAATAGATTCAGTATCTTGCATAAATTTAAATAGTGTGAGATCAGGTGGATCTTGGACACATGCATGCTCAGTGCATACAATTTCTACATGGTATCAGAGCATTTTTTATTGAAGATTGCAATTATGAAGTGAGTTTGTGCTGGTGGACAATTCAAATTTGCTAGAGAAGATTCTTGGTGCAGAAATCGAGTATACATTGAAATGTCTTTCAACGGGTTGAGATTGGAGTACGCCCTTGATGGGAGCTCGAATTACATAGTTTGGAAGGACAGGATGGAGGCGGTGCTAGAGGATAATGGGCTGAAGGAGTTCATCGATAGCGATGATCCTAAGTCGGGATCTAGTGATGCTACATTATTTGATGCATGGCAAAAGAAGACTGCAAAGATGAGGAGGATTCTGTTGGAAGGTGTGAAGGACCACATTGTGTCCAGCCTTCATGGGAAAGCCACTCCATTCTTGATGTGGAAGGCTTTGATAGACCTGTTCCAAAGAAAAAGTGACCAGAGGAAGTTGGCGCTTAAAGACAAGCTCAAAAAATAAAAATGGAGAAAGGCGACAGTATATCAAAATACCTCACGAAGTTTTTCCACTGCAAAGATGAGCTAGGAAGTGTGGGGGTTACTATTGATGAAGAAGACTTGGTGAACTTGGCTCTCCTTGGGCTTCCAAAGAGTTGGCATAGCTACGAAGACTCTATCAATGGACGGGAGAAACTACCAGGATGGGAGCGACTTTCGTCGGATCTGTGCAGGAGGAGATAAGGCGGGGTACCAGGGATGGATCTTCATCGAATAATGAAGATGAAGAGAATTTTGATTTGGATGCCAAAGAAATGAAAGGGAAGGGGAAGAAAAATCCTTCAAAATCCGGTGCGAAAGGCAAGAAGAAGGACTTGTCCAAAGTGAAGTGTTTTCACTGTCACGAGCATGGACATTTCACAACTAACTGTCCACAGAAGAAGAAGAATAAGCAGGCTGCTAGATCTGCAGCTAGAGAGGCCTTAGCCTCACAATTTGAGCTGGATTTTTCCTTGATCGCATGCTTGGTTTCAAGTTGCATGGGATCGGTGTGGTATCTTGACAGTGGTGCGTATTTCCATATGACGGGAGACAAAGAGTTTTTTAGTGACTTGGAGGAGAAGAACCTCTAGATGCATATAGAGATGGGCGACGATGGTCAGTATGGTGCAACTGGCATTGGGACCATTACCATTGAGAGGGAGTCCGGTAATCCATTCTTGTTGATGAATGTCATGCATGTTCTAGGTCTGAAGAAGAACTTGGTCTCGGTCGCAATGCTGGAAGATAGGGGTTATGATGTTGTTTTCAGTGAGGGAAAAGCCTTCCTTCGACATAAAACAATAGGTCAAAAAAAGAAGATAGCGGTTTGAATTAAGAATCTCTACAAGCTAGAGGTAGATGGCTGCGCTGCAATGGTGGGAAAAGCAGAAGAAGTGGTGAGCCGGGATGAGGGCGAATTATGGCACAGGAGATTGGGCCATCTTCACCATGGCTCTTTGAAAATTTTGCAGAAAATTTCTACTGGACTTCCCAAGGGTACTCTTGCGCAGTCAGATCAGTGCAAAGGATGTACAATGGGTAAGTTTGTGAAGACCACCTTTCATGAGAAGGAGAACCATGCTTTGGTGATCCTGGAGAGAATTTACACAGACGTGTGTGGACCATTCTCGGTTGCTTCAATAGAAAAACATAGGTATTATGTGATATTTGTTGATGATTATTCTCGTAGATGCTGGATCTTCTTCATGCAGAAGAAGAGTGAAACATTCTCAAAGTTCTGTGAGTTCAAGGCATTGGTGGAGAAGGAGTCGGGGAAGCAGGTGAAAGCTCTAAGGAGCGATAATGGTGGTGAATACATCTCGGGTGAATTCAAAGACTTCTATAGCAAAGAAGGAATTCGAAGAGAACTCATAGCGCCTCATAACCCACAACAAAATGGGGTCACAGAGAGAAAGAACAAAATGATCATGGGTGCTGCACGAGCGATGCTGCATGACCAGGGCCTACCGATGCCCTTGTGGGCAGAAGCATGCAAGACAGTGTTTTATGTGCAAAACCGTTGTCCTCATAGAGTACTTGGCATGAGTACACCCGAGGAAGCTTTTACTGGTAAGAAGCCTGATATTTATCATTTAAAGAATTTTGGCTCACCTATTTACATTCATGTGACGAAGGATGCTAGGAAGAAGCTGGAGTCGACTGCAGAAGTTGGGATATTTGTGGGGTACACAGAAACACCCCACAACTATCGTGTGTATTTGCCAAATAGTCGGATGAATGTTATGCGACGGGATATAAAATTCAATGAGGTGAAAGCCATGAAGTTGTCGCTTGGGAGGGAGCTACACTTGTTGAGGGTAACTTGTTGTTCCTAAAGATGAGCCTCTGGATGTGGATCAGCCACAGGAGGAGATTCATGGAGTGGAGGAGTCCACTCATGCAGAACCAAACATCAGACAAGGTAGGAAGCGTACCACAAAAGCTGAGACACTGAAGGTGGATGCAACACAGAATGTAGGAGTCCTTACATCACAACACAGACAGAGACAATCACTTCACTGATATACTAGATACATGGCTCTTATGAGCAAGTGTATTGTGACAGAGCCATCTTCTTTTGAAGAAGCAGCGAAGGAGCCCACATGGGTAGATGCCATGGTGGAGGAGTATGACTCCATTGTCAGAAACAATGCTTGGGAGATTGTTCCAAGGCCGGTGGGAAAATCAGTTGTAGGATCAAGATGGATCTACAAGGTAAAGCAAGCTGCTGATGGGAGCATCGAGAAGTATAAGGAAAGATTTGTTGCCCGGGGGTTCTCACAGATTGAGGGGATTGACTATAAAGAAACCTTTGCACCTGTCACATGGTATTATTCCATATAGACCATCCTTGCTCTCTCAGCATAGATGGGTTGGCACATTCATCAGATGGATGTGAAGACTGTGTTCCTTAATGAGATCATTGAGGAAGAGGTGTGCATTGAATAGCCTGAAGGATTTGAGATCTTCAGCAGCGAGTCACATGTGTGTAGGCTCAAAAGAGTGCTATATGGGCTGAAACAAGCACCCCGTGCTTGGTACACTCGGATCGACAGCTATTTCACTGGACTTGGCTTCACCAAGAGTGAGACGGATGCAAAACTGTACCAGATTGTGGTTGAGGGTAAGCTTTTGATCATTGTAATTTATGTTGATGATTTGATACTAACAGGTGATGAGTAGTTGATACACTCATGCAAGGCTGACCTTGCAAAGGAATTTGAGATGAAGGATTTAGGCCTCCTTCATTATTTCCTTGGATTGGAAATATGGCAGTGGGAAGGTGAACTGTTTCTGTCTCAAGGCAAGTATGCCTGGGAGATACTGGAGAAGTTTCACATGCAAGGCTACAAGCCTATCGACACTCCTCTTCCAAGAAATTGGAAGAAAGAGGATGCTACATCGGCAGAGGTAGAGGATGCCACTGTTTATCGACAGTTGTTGGGTTCGCTCATGTATTTAGTCAATACATGACCAGACATATGCTATGTGGTGAACCATCTTTCACAAGCAATGGTTAAGCCTACCAAGCTCTTTTGGAAGGCGGGAAAGCATGTCCTGAGATATCTCAGGGGCACATCTGAGTATGGTTTATGGTACAGACAAACGGATGAAGTGAAGTTGCATGGATTCACGGATGCAGATTGGGCAGGAAGCCCAACAGACAGAAAGAGCACATCTTCAGTATCGGGTCTACAACAGTTTCTTGGTATAGAAAGAAACAAAGATCCATGGCACTCAGTTCAGTGGAAGCAGAATACATGGCAGCAAGTTTAGCTGCATGTGAGGCTATCTAGATGAGGAAGATTCTGGTTGGTTTGTTTGGTTCACATTTAGATCCCACGGTGATTCATTGTGATAATCAGAGTTGCATTAAACTCTCGGTTAATCCTATGTTTCATGATAGATCTAAACATATTGATATCCGATATCATCATATCAGAGATTGTGTGCAGTGGAAGATCATGTTGCTTCAGTACATTCCTATGGAGGATCAGGATGTAGATATTCTGACGAAGGCGCTAACCAGGAGAAAATTCGAATACCATAGAGGCAGGATCGGGGTGAAGGATAATCCCTATCTTGTTGAGAGGGAGTGTTGAGATTCAACAAGATGATGAGCTTAGTGAAGAGTCGCCTTCACTAAGTGGGCTAGTAGGGCACTGGCCTTGAGTCTGTTTTTAGACATGATGATCATATTTCGGAAGTTGGAATCTTGTGGATGGTTGATCGAGTTGGAAAATAGATGAAATTCTATATTTTTAGAATATAATGAAGTCTATTTATATATCGTCGTCTAAAAATATATGCATGTTGATTTATTAGCTCTTATTAATAATTGTTGAAGTATGAATCCTTTGTCGAAATTATGCGAAAAAAAGACCACTTTAGGAATATGCACCTTCTTTCATCAAATATGGCTGCCAATATCTTCAGATCTGCAGTTAGTTGTTCAAGAAAAATGCTGCAAAAATCCAGATCTATGCATAAAGAGACATTAAGCAGTAAAAATAAGGTTTTGCTCCATACATCTAATAGACAAGACAAGAACAATATTTTTGAAAGAATTTTTTGTATTAAGGGCACCTGGGAGGAAAACAAGAAGGTGTTTCCAATTCTCCTCAATGGGATGGGTTCTTGGAAGTCCTCAGCACTTCAGATCTAGCATTTCTCTCTCTTGTTGGTGTAGAAAACCCGGACAAAGATAGAACTCAAAGGGAGCTCACAAAGCAAATAATGGAAAATATGACAATGATAATGGCTCAAAGTTAGACCAAGAGTATAGATCCAGAGTGATCTAATAGGAAACAAAATGTCTAGAATGGTAGGAGAAACCCTCCTATTTATAACAAAATATTGGGTCATTCTAGATCTTGGTGCATGATTAAAATAACATTAACCAAATCTAGATCCACCTTTTATGGAATATTTTATTATATTTGTTGGAGGAAAAAAGTATTTGACTTGGGTCAAATCCCTTTATTTGTCAATAATAAATAAATAAATGATTTATTTATCTTTTTAAGGAAGTGGTTGAAGGATAATCAAATAAATAATGATTTATTTAATTATTTGTGGATGATTTGGTCATATTTAATAAGGAATAATATCTAAATAAGATTTAAATAATTATTCCTAGAAACTAATAAGATAAATAAAGGTTTATCTAATTAATTTCTTTGTTTTAGGTTAAATATGACTAGGAATAATAATTAAATTATGTTTTAATTAATTATTCCATGAGGAAAATCAAACAAATATAGGTTTGTTTAATATTTCCTTTTGGGGTTTCCTGTTTAGACCATAAACAACCTAATAAATGTGGTTTATTAAGTTATTTTACATAGTGAAAGCAATTTTACTTAAGGTAAAATTGGTCTTACATGGTGTACTTGGGTCCATCTAATGATAATAGGTTAGATGACCAAAAAATGGTGTAACAGATTGCCCCCCAGCGTGCGAGTGTTAGGAGCAAATCGTATGACCGAAGTACGTTGTAAGAACTCAATCACCAGACATCAAAAGGGAAGTGAGAGAGAGAAATGTAAGGTAGACTAATGTGCTGAAGAACTAGACCCTGAGGAGACGAGACTTACAGGTGCAACAAGTCTCTTTTTATGAAGTTTTGTCTTGCTAAGCGGCGGGGAAGCATACCATGCCCGGCGAGACAAAGTACAAAAGAATAGTGTGTCCGAGTTAATAAGGATGAAAACTGCAATACCGTGTAGGCATAAACATGGGCAAATGCTGTCTGATGAGGATCCCATATACTATGTTGTGCCTTGAATGTGACCGGAACTTGCTCTGATAAGAGAACATGATGCATGAGATACAAATACAACCCAAATGTCTATAAGGGAAAGACCATGAAAATCTAAGGCCGGAAATATATATGTAATCAAGAAAGCGGCGCAAGAAGCTGAGCCAACATCATCGAATATATGGTATAGAGAGCGTAGAGAGCTGTGATGAAGAATCATCCAGGGCATGTGGGGGCACACGCGGGGCCGCCCCCTGCTCAGTGAGACATATCACACACACAGAGATACCAAAAACCTGCTTCTTTGCATCATTGAACCATCAAGCATACAGATCTTGATCATGCTGAAAGGAGCTGGAGTGGAGAAACAATCAAGTCAAAGGGAAATGAGAGATCCCTTTGCCTGATCCGAGGCACCGAACAACAGTGGAAGCTGGAACCAAGGTACACCGCCCTCTAGACCTGTCTTCTGAAATGAAGGAGCTGATGTCGACAGAAGGAGGTCCGCCATAGGTGAGGCAATGAGATATCCTCAACTAAGGCACGAGAGAAAATAGTAGAGTGACTGACAGACTAATACCAATGATGATGATGGAATGGAGGGGACTGAGTAGCAAATGGACGACTTCCCTTGCTAGAGCATAAAGGACATGAATGACATGGCAGTGACTGACACATTATCATAAGGGATAGGGGACAGTGGGACTGACGGCCATAATGTGCGACACAAGAGAGAGACCAAGCAATGAAGGATGGAGGACTATAGCGGGGTACAAAGGGACTCGGGATAGACTCCATGAATGCGATGATGACTCAACTTGGATTTTATAAACAAGGGCAACTAGATGGTGCTGCCACACAGAAAAGGTCCCATGGGGGACCATAAAAACATGAGTACAAGATGGTATCTCATGACGAAAATCGACACGAATAAAGACAAGTATGGAGGCAAAGTGGTGCCCCAAGTACAAGTGTTGTAAGTGAGGAAATTCGATTTTGGGGGGAGGTGAAGTGACCCATTTTGGACAAAATGTGTCCTGGTGAAGTATCAAATCACAAACAACTAACAGATACCCATTTGAGGGCTCGGTGAGAGCTTTCCAACGGTGTAGACGGTTTTTCAAATGGAGCTACGGTGTGGTCGCAGCAGGCGAAAGAAAAAACAAGGGTTCTCTTTTAATAAGGTAGTTTTCCCTCCAAATTCACTCATTTTCTAGTGTTGCTGTGGTGAATGTAGAGAGGAGAGAAGGCCCTAAATCTTGTGGCGAGCGTAGCGGACAAACCGACCGTTGGAATTGAGATCCGTCAGTTTCAGGTAAGAGGCCTAACCTTACTCTTTCATTTTGATGGATTGAAAGTTCAGATTAGGGCCCAGAATCTCAGGAACAGGCCCTATTTCACCTCTACGGCTGGGTCGCACTTTTTGGGCCAAAAAATGTGACCTGGGAAGTAGGTTTTGAGCCAAAAACTGCGACCTGTCCCAGGATTGGGAAAAAAAGTGCGACCTGGAGGATGAATGAGATTTCAGTGCTGTTTTAGCGCTGAGATTTGGGTTTTTGTGATTGGTTACAGTGTTTCCTATCTGTATACTGACAAAGATGATGTGTTTGTGCAGATATGGTAGATATACGAGTCAACTGGAGAGAGACAGATCTGGGTACATTACGGTCAGAGATCCAGGCAGATCAGGGTGTCCGTCATGTATTGGCCAGATTTGGGGTTCTGAATTTTTTGGAGAACCCTTTGATGAGAGCAGGGGAGCCCTTGTTGGCACGGATTGTTAGTTATTGGGATCCAGATCATGAGGTCTTTGTAGTGCAGGGGCACAGGATCGAATTGACAGTCCAGGATTTGTATTTCCTGACTGGTCTCCCGCCACTTGGGATGGTGGGAAATACGCAGCCAGTGTTACCGCGGGGGTGGAGCATCATGGAGTTTGTGGAGCAACATTGTCGACTGGGTCTCCAAGTCAAAGGGACTCGGATACCGATCGGGGACCTGGAGAGATTAGAGACCCGTGCAGTGGCCGCAGCGGTGCTGCGGATCCTGGGCAACCAGGTGCTCCATCACATCACTGGGGGGCAGATGATGATTGTGGAGAGTGTGTTGAGTGGGACCTACTATGGGTGGGCCCAAATGATGTTGGTGTCGTTCTCGCAAAAGCTGTCGCTTTGCGGAAAATGTACTGATATTACGATTATCGCATGGGACTTTATTGGTGCTCCTTCTTTTTTTGAGAAGATCCCGAGCCTTACGACCTCATATGCAACTCCCCGGATGGGGGCGAGAGAGCCCGGGGATGCATCGGTGGGGGCGTACGTGCGAGAGGAGGGGGAGGGGCGGTCGGACGGGTGTTCCGACCAGAGTTCTTCGCCCATTGGGATCAGATGCCATTGTACATAGACGACTATCCCTATGGTGGGATGAGTTATTGGGGAGATCCAGACTTGCCGCTTCTGCCTGGTCGAGTATGGGGGCCCCGATAGTGGTAATGATGACTACTCTTTTTGGGCATCTATTTTTGGGCATCTTAAAGTTGATTGTTTGGCAGGAGATAAGATGTTTGATTCATGTGTACTTTTGGTATGGAATGTCCCGATAAGAACCGAAGTAGGATATATGCAGGACGGCCGGCGACATCGGGCTGCAGGCCTGAGTGGATCGAGAGCGGCGCATAATGAGGATGCGGTCGCCCTCCTGGAGGACATCTGCCGTAGATGCGAGAGGTTGTTGACCGGTGTTTCAGAGCGTGGGTGGCAAGACTTAGACGACCAGTACATAGAGCCATGTATTGGTCTACCCTCGGAATGGCATGGTGTCATGCGGCGCATGGCGATGGCCGGTCAGGGGATACGTGATCTACAAGCTGCAGGAGCAGAGCCATTGGCTCGGGATCCGCCAGATAGTGATTAGGTGTGGGACAGGTGGTGCCCCCTAGTGTGTATGTAGGGACAAGTGGTGCCCCCAGTTTTGAGTTTTTTGTAACATGCTATGGGCATGTCATATGTATCAAAGTAGATGGACTCTAAACACATGTTTTGTGACACATATTATGGATATGCATCTTTTTCAATGATTATGAATGTTATTGTCTTGTATAAAATGTGTGTGATAAATGCCAATCTAGAACATGGTTTGCAATGCTATCTACATAGTGATTTTGTTCTCGAGGTACATGGTTGAAATTTATGGTTTCAAATTCACGTATCAAGAGTTTCAATCGTAAATATCGTCTAAACAACATAGGATTATGCACACGATAGACACCATTTAGTTGCATGACAAGAAGTAGGGAATCTAAATGAACATGCAGATGGAGGATGCGATGAGAGAGGGCATCGGCTAAGAGACCACGCACTGCATCATATTTGGCCTGATTATTGGTGGCAGTACCAATGCAGACCTCGTTCGAGAGAACAAGGGCATGCAAGGGGTAAAAATGGCCCAACCTGCCGAGGCTAGATTCCGGGAGTAACGACTTGCACCATCGGCATAACCGATATAGGTGGTGGACAGGAGGTCCTGCAGAATGGTGTTACAAGACAAAAAATGGGAGGAGGAGGAACAATGACAGCAACGTGAGTGTATAGTAGACATCGAGTGGCAACTGCGGGAGGGAGTGCGATGGGCAGGATGGCTATGACTCATATACGAACTAAATGGTGGTATATGAGGGCTGTAGGAGGTATGGCTGGGACTCGGGCTGCAGAGGTCAGCAGAAATACGGGTGGTGTTATCCCGTTTATGGGCGGGAAGGATGAAGTCATGGGTGGAGAAGGCTTCCAAGAGGGCATCCAGACAGGAAAAAAGGGGATGACGAGAGGAAGGGAAACCACATGACGTGGCAAAGATACCTAGATCATCTTTATAGGAAGAAAGGCTAACATACCGATCGTCACGGGGGATGACAGAGGAAAAAATAAACAAATGGTCAAATGATGTTGAGCCCAGGGTGGTCGGTGAAGGGGGATCGAGCGAAACAACAGGGGAGGATTCAAAGGGAATGTTCTCCAAGGGTCTCACAGAGGATGATGGGTAGATAATGGTGGTAGTAGACTCCGTCATCTTGACATCAGGGGGGGGGATGTCAATGGGAGCGGGGGGATCCTCAAGCTGACCTAAAGCATACTGCGCAAGTATGGGAGAGGCGGACTGATTTTGTTCAACCTCATACTCTCGAACTACCTCTAAAGAGGCGCGGTAATGCGTCAGGTGAGGACAATGGTGGGAGTAATGGCCATGGACACCGCACAAAGCACAGGGTTTGTTGGTGCGAATAATATTTGGGTTCTTGGTTACGGACAAGGACGAAATAGAGGGGTCAGGGACCGTAGACTCAGGGAATGCGACTTTAACCATGGGTTGAATACGGGGCAATTCAGGACAAGTATGGGTGGCATGACCGACGACATCACACAAGGCACAAGGCTTTGCGGGCGGAGGAGGAGCCGGGTCAGTCGGGGTGGCCTTGTCTTTGGATGCCCCCTTGCGAGCTTTGCCTTTCTTTCTTGGAGTTTTCACCACAGGGGAAGGGTCCTGGGGAGGTGCAGGGGGCATGGTGGCAACGGAGGAAGCGAGGGGGATTGGTTGAACCGGTGTCAAAGCAAGATAGGGTTTGGGGCGACCAGGTGGGGTAGCGGCTGGAGGGTCAAGGTACCAGACGGGTATGCCCAGGGTCAGGTGAGGGAGAGAAAGGGTGGCCATGACGAGGACCGTATAGAATCCGGGAGGGGGAGCCAAGAAAGGTATCTGAACAGCGTGATAATTACCAAGAGGGACGGCTCCGAGATGGTTGAGGCCCAAGGGAACCGACCCAGGAAGATAGAGGGGTTCAGGGATACCAGTTGTAGGAGAAGGGCCAGAAGGAGGAGGTCCGGCTGGCTGAGATGAATGGCTAGGAGCGGGTTGCGGTGGGCGAGTTTGAGTCTGAGGTTGCTGACTAGTCGAAGCGGGTCGCTTAAGGGTAGCCCGAGACGATTGCATCATGCAAACATTCGATAAGCTGGGATCAGAGATAGGAGGAGGAGGGAGACTAGGGAAAGTTCCAAGCAAAGAGGAGTCTTTGTAGATGTCGGGAGAGACACTGGTCAAGGAATCGATGGTTTGCTTATTGGATACAGAAGAGATGGTCGTCTCAGGGGAGGTCTGAGACTTTGGCTCATGATAAGTCAACTGGTCGATGGTGACTATCTTTCCATTGTGAGGAAAAGACATCTTGCGAAAAACCGCGGATGGGCCAACATACATGGCATAGGTTTAGCTTCACCCCAATAGAATGTTGTAATCTAGAGGGGCGTCGATGACTTCGACGTCAACGCAAACAGTCTTGCCCGCAAGGGTGATAGGACAATTACGGAAAAGGCCAGTGGGCTGGGAGGCGTGGCTGTCCCACGCTCGAAGGGTGATCGTGGAAGGGCCCAACTCAGGAGATCCGAGTTGCTTCCAAACCGAAGCAGACATCACACAGGTGGATGCCCCCTCATCAAATATACACCGAGAAACGTTAGCGTTCTGGATTTTGACTGGGATTTGGAAGGCGATGGAAGCAGGAAGAGGAGGATGTTCTGATTGATGGGCATCAAAAACAATCATTTGGTCATCAACAGGATCTACAACACCCATGGCAGATAGTAGAGCCTTCTTTTGGGAAGGGCACGACTGGAGGAGTTCCAATGTGGAAATGGCAGCAGGAGACTGCGCCAAATCATCTACTATGCTATACGAATGAGCAGCTCGACCAGAAGCAGCATTTCGGCGTAATGGTCCCTTAGGAATCTTGGTATGAACCTCAACTTTCGGTTGAGGGGTATGTAAGGGACCATTGGATGTCGAAAGAGGCTCGGTAGAATGTGAAGAAGGGGACTCAGAGACAGACTGAGCGGGAGGCTTGGGGTACTGACGAGACCGAGCTTGAAGGTTAAGGTCGACAGTTGGAGATGGATCAGAGTTCATCATGAGGATCTAGTAATCGGAGGAACTAGAAGGGGAAGGTTGAGCGGCTACCTGTCCATTAGGTGGTTGGGCGGCCACGAATCCTTGCTGGGGGAAAGGATCGGTAAACACAGCCGGTTGAGTAGTGGCCACATTAGGGGGAGCATGAGGGGAGGCATGTTGTCCTCGCAATGTGGCTTGAGACTCCCACATCTGCCGCATCTGTGGTAGAAGGGGACAATCGTGAGTGTAATGACCGTAAACACCACTACACGAACAAGGCTTATTTGTGCGAATAGGCCTATCCGGCTTGGGCTGAGTGCCCTGTTGCTGGTTAGCAGTGTTAGGGTCAAGACCTTGAGGATTGGGTCCACGAGTACTAGGGGAAGATTTATTTTGATTGCCTTTCCACCTTCTTTGATAGGAAGGGGGATTAGTTGCGCCCTGTTGTGCAAATACTTGCCCTGGAGGGGGCTGTAAGTGCTATTGCTGGGGTTGAGAAGGCAAGGGGGGTGGAAGTGCAAATGCTGGAGGAGCTGGAGCACTAGGCTGTGGATAAGGATAATGGTTAGGTTGGGCAACATTGAGGTAAGCAGGAGGTTGGGCAAAAGGATGAGGCATGTCGTATCCTGGATACATGCTACCTGGAGGGGGAAAAGTGCTAGAGGTGCTGGCCCCTCCCTGAGGAAGACCATAGCCCATAGGAGGTTGAGCATACGGATGAGAAAGGGCTCCAACGATACCGTCGGCGGAATGAGATGCCCCCGGGGCGTTAGCGCCTCTGGGCCTGGGGAGGTCAGGAAGGATGGTATAAACATAACCAGACTGAGCATAGATCAGGTCATATTTCAAGGCTATTTGGAGGGCGGCTTCTTTGGTTTGAGGGAAATGGGAGGCGACATCTTTTCCAATGGGAGGTAAGAGAGTGTGAAGGAACCAGTCCATATAAACCCGATCTTCAAAGGTGGGAGCTCGACATAAGCTTCGTCTTCTCCGCCATTCCTGGACATGAGTGGAAAGGCGGGTTGAAGAGGTTTGACGGAAGGAGGTCAAAAGCTCTGTACCAGTGTCGTATCGGAGAGGGAGCTGGAAATAAGATAAAAAGGCTTGGGAAATGGTCGCAAAGGTGGTATGGGAAGAGGTGGCCTGGTCAACATACCATTTAGAAGCTTTTCCCGTAAGCGTGCGTTGGAACAATCGAAGACGGATGGAATCATCGGTAATGGAATTCGAGGAACACCACATGTGGAAATATCAGACATGGTTGGTTGGATCTTCTCCAGCAAGGACTTCAAACTTAGGGATGTTGGAGGGGAGCTTGGTTGGCATAGCAGGCCAAACAACATCGTGGCGGATAGGGTCACTGATCAACTGATTGAGATCGGGGAGGCTGAGGCCTGCCATGTAAGGGAGCAAAGGTGCAGCCGAGGTAGTTCCTGTGGCGGTTCCGCTAGTTGTAGTCCCGACATTAGGGCCGGGATTACTGCTAGCATTAGGCCCTGAACCAGACATAGTGAAGGTGACAGGGGGAGAACCAGAAGTAAAAGGAGAACCCAATGAATCAGAAGAGGAGTCGGAGTGCGGACTCGGAGGAGGACTAACTCGACGACGGTGGGAAGGAGTAGGTCGACTGACCGGAAACTGAGGGTGAAGGCCAAGAAGTCTCCGGGATGTGCGCCTTGGGGGCACAATGGTGACAACAAAAACACGACACAAGGGGAAGAAGAACGACCAACAAAGGCAAGGAGGTGCAAAATCAAGTGATTACAATGTTGAAACAAGGGGAGAAAGGTGCAGTGTGAATTGAGTTTACAATGTTTTAAAGTCTTTGCCTGGCGGTGTTAACCAGGCTCTTCTTCGCTTAGGGTGAGTGTGTGGTGTGCGTTAATTTTAATTTTTAAACCCATACGTTTTAAGAGCAAAAGAAAAAGTGTGTTGTGTAACTGAAAATAAATCTGCAGAGAACAGTATATGATGCTGAAATAACAGAAAATTAACAGCTAACAATGCATCGATCTAACCCAAAAAGGTGGGTCTCTCAAAACTAGTCTAAAAGAGGGAAAAAATTTAGTCAAAACACACTAAAAATAGGCCAGTAGATCTAAGTTCGGGAGGGACAGGGATCTAAAGGAGAAATCTGCTGAAAAGAGGTGCAGAACACAACCAAGAGACAGAGGCAAGGTGGCTGTAAAAAAAAGGAGGAAATCAGCAAAAAGCAGAAGGGACAAGGAGGAGGCCCTAAAGATATATCCAAACAAAACTATAGGAGGTGATTTGAAAGGGAGAAGAGCCGATTAAAAGGGATCTGAAAAGGAGGTATCAGATCTGAAAAAGGGAAGGCTGAAACTCTGAAAAATCAGACACCTGAAACAGTTAAAAATCTTCCACCAAAAGTGGAGGGTACTGAAACCCTAGGGGGAAATTTTCCCACTTAGATGAGAAAAACAGATCAGAAACAGGTCTAAATGGGATGAGACAGAGGCTGAAAAACCCTGACAGAAGCTTCAGAAAAACCCAGAAAAGTTGCAGAAAAATAGCAGAAAAACTGGCAGGTCGCAGGTTCTGACCTGTTTTCTGTGCAGGTCACAGATAATGGGCTGAAAAGTGCGACCTGTGGTCCAGGTCGTAGTTTCTGGGCTGAAAAGTGTGACCTAAAGCTCCGGGTGTCCCGACGGCAGATTTCCGAAAAAGTTGCCGTCTCAGTTGCGACTGATGTCTGTCACCTGCGCAATAGGGCCAGAAACACGCGGAAGTTAGAAATTTTAATGTTTTAGGGTTTTATAGGTGAAAAACAACATAAAAATAGGAAAAACAAAAAGTTGAAAAGAAACCCTAGGGTCTGAAGTAGCTGGATATGCAGGAATATGAAAAACGACAGCGGTCGTAATTGAAAACCCGTGTGGAGTCGCCAGTTGTTAGTATGAATCCTTTGTCGAAGTGTACGAAAAAAGACCACTTTAGATACGCATAACTTATAGCCCTAACATCAAATATGGCTGCCAATATCTTCAGATCTGCAGTTAGTTGTTCAAGACAAATGCTGCAAAAATCCAGATCTATGCATAAAGAGACATTAAGTAGTAAAAATAAGGTTTTGCTCCATACATCTAATAGACAAGACAAGAACAATATTTTTGAAAGAATTTTTTGTATTAAGGGCACCTGGGAGGAAAACAAGAAGGTGTTTCCAATTCTCCTCAATGGGATGGGTTCTTGGAAGTCCTCAACACTTCAGATCTAGCATTTCTCTCTCCTGTTGGTGTAGAAAACCCAGACAAAGATAGAAATCAAAGGGAGCTCACACAATAGATAATGGAAAATATGACAATGATAATGGCTCAAAGTCAGACCAAGAGTATAGATCCAGAGTGATCTAATAGGCAACAAAAGGTGAAGAATGGTAGGAAAAACCCTCTTATTTATAACAAAATATTGGGTCATTCTAGATCTTGGTGCATGATTAAAATAATGTTAACCAAATCTAGATCCACCTTTTATGGAATATTTTATTATATTTGTTGAAGGGAAAAAGTATTTGACTTGGGTCAAATCCCTTTATTTGTAAATAATAAATAAATAAATGATTTATTTATCATTTTAAGGAAGTGGTTGAAAGATAATCAAATAAATAATGATTTATTTAATTATTTATGGGTAATTTAGTCATATTTAACAAGGAATATTATTTGAATAAGATTTAAATAATTATTCCTAGAAAATAATAAGAAATAAAGATTTATCTAATTAATTTCTTTGTTTTGGGTTAAACATGACCAGGAATAATAATTAAATTATTGTTTAATTAATTATTCCTTGAGGAAAATCAAACAAATATAGGTTTGTTTAATATTTCCTTTTGGGGTTTCCTGTTTAGACAATAAACAACCTAATAAATGTTTTTTATTAAGTTATTTAACATAGTGAAAGCAATTTTACTTAGGGTAAAATTGGTCTTACATGGTGTACTTGGGTCCATCTAATGATAGTAGGTTAGATTACCAAAAAATGGTATAACAGATTTCCCACCAGCGTGCGAGTGTTAGGAGCAAATCGTATGACCGAAGTACGTTGTAAGAACTCAATCACCAGACATCAAAAGGGAAGTCAGAGAGAGAAATGTGAGGTAGACTAATGTGCTAAAGAACTAGACCCTGAGGAGACGAGACTTACAGGTGCAACAAGTCTCTTTTTATGAGAGGGTACCTGTGCTAAAGGCGGCGGGGGAGGCATACCTATGCCCGCTGAGACAAAGTACAAAAGAATAGTGTGTCCAGTTAACAAGGGACCAAACTATAAAGTACAGCCGACATAAACATGAGCCAAATAACAATACAATGAGGGATCCCATATACATGCTGTGCCTGGGATAACAGCCAGGACGGGTACAATAATATCTGAGTACATGAGATACAACTACAACCCAAATTCCCCCTATAAGCGGGGAAGGGCTCACAAAATCGAACTGATATATGTAAATCAAAGAAGCGCTGCAAGCGGCTAAGGCCGACATCGTCAAATAGATGGAGCTGCATCGAAGGCTGCAATGAAGAGGTCATCTGAGCATGTGGGGGGCTACCTACAGGGCCACCCCCTCATGAGGGCTGAGACATCTCACACATACCTGGGAATCACCAAAAGCAACTGCTACATCACTGAACCATCAAGCATACGGATCTCGATCATGCTGAAAGGAGCTGGTGTGGAGAAACAATCAAGTCAAAGGGAAATGATAGATCCCTTTTGCCTGATCCGAGGCACCGAACAAGAGTGGAAGAAAGAGCCGGAACCAAGATGCCGCCCTTTGGAGCTTTGTCTTACGAAATGAAGGAGGGCGGTAATCGACGCGAAGGAGGTCTGCCATAGGTGAGGAAATGATAGATCCTCAACTAAGGCAGGAGAGAAAATAGTAGAGCGACTGACAGAATAATACCAATGATGATGATGGAATGGAGGGGACTGAGTAGCAAATGGACGACTTACCTTGCTAGAGCATAAAGGACATGAATGACATGGCAGCGACTGACACAGTATCATAAGGAATGGGGGACAGTGGGACTGACGGCCGTAATGTGCGAAACAAGAGAGAGACCATGCAATGAAGGATGGAGGACTATAGCGGGGTACAAAGGGACTCAGGATAGACTCCATGAATGCGATGATGACTCAACTTGGATGCTCTAAACAAGGGCGACTCAAGAGTGCTGCCACACAGAAAAGGTCCCATGGGGGACCATAAAAAAATGCTACCTTAGATGCTTACGGTGGGTCTCAATCTAGACTCCTAAACTGAGTTCATTTAATTGTCAACCTGGATTTGTAAACTGATGAAGTGAAATGTACCATATGTACCTAGGTACATGTGATCAAAAACACTGAAGCAACATCTAAACTATGACTGAATAAAAACAAAAGCTTAATGATGACTTCTTAAACAAATGACACAAATTAGTCTTTGAGAAATGATCACTTAAATATGCAAGTTTTCTAACTAAATAGTTAGACACTAATCATGATGCAACATTCTATTCTAAACTCATCTATTCCATGACTAACTCCTAGTTCTATTCTGCAATTTCAATTGAATGTCACAGAGCCTATACTCAAAGAGTTATTGGTTTCTTTTCAAGGTAGTTCTGTTGAGGAAGAGCTCTGTTTATGGTGAGGAATTTGCAGAGATATTTCAGACCTTGTAATGATGTTATCTTCTGTTCCTAAAGTTATGGATCACTGATGGTTTTCAGAACAAAAAGATATTTGTAAATAATGAAGGCTGTCTTAGGAATCCTATCAACTAAATGATCTACTGTGCAAAGGGTGACAGTGTGACTATGAGATATGAGTGCAATGAATTGATTTAAACATGAGCTTAAGATGCTTCTAAACTAGAACAATGTTAAACCATAAGCCATCATCAAAATTTGAAATGAAGTAGCTGGACATGAATTAAATGCAAAATGAAACTCCGGAGCATTCTAATTAACATGCACTATCCTATGAAGTTACACAATCGGTTTGTTCATCATGAGTGATATTTTGGAAGAGCTCCTTCTTGTGGAAGAGGTAGAACAATTCTGACTGTGGACTTGTATGCAGTTGAAAGAAAATGAACTGAAAGCAAATGAAACTAAGTTGTCACATCACAGCTATATCTTGAACTTCTTAAGGATGTCTTGGAAGAATTTCTTCTTGTGGAAGAATGATTAGGACAAGTACAACTGTGATAGTGAAGACTAGAAACTACAACTAACTCCTATAACACTATAGCTATTCATCATTCATTGTTATGATCTGTTGGAAGAACGTCTTCTTGTGAAAGAACTGGAATGAATATAACTACAGTCTCTAGTTAAAAACAAATACAACTCCTATCCTACAGTACCATAGTCATTAAACATTCATCGTTTTAATTTATTGGCAAAGTGTCTTCTTGTGGAAGAACTAGAACGAATTATGGCTACAGTAGCTAGTTAAAACAAATACAAATCTAACTGATATCCTACAATACCATAGTCATCAATCATTCATCATTTTGGTCTGTTGGAAGGATGTCTTCTTATGGAAGAACTGGAATGAGTACGACCACAGTATATAAAAACACAACAACTACTAATTCAATATGCAGAACGTAAAGACAGCTAGGAAAAACTTATCTAGTTTACGCTAAGGAAATCCGTTCAAGGGGCAGGGGCCCTCTACCACTTGACGGCATTCGACTTCACAATTAAATCACGCCTTCAAGATAATTTTGTCTGATCCATTAACGATGCAATAGTTTGAACATAATGCTCTGTGTCTTAAAAGACGTAACACAGAGTTTACACCAAAATCTAGCAGCAAATCTACACAAAATTTCTAACTAAGCTCTCGGCCTACTCAAGAGTTTATAAAGTAAATGCAAGTAACAATAATTACAATAATTTAGGAATGATGTCTTTCCTTCTCCAAATCATCTTAGGAGTCTTTGAGGTGGCTGCGTGAAGGAGAAAAGACACCTGGACTGAGACAGTTCTAGTAGGAGTCTTCCTTCACAAATGTGTTCCCACGTGCATAACCGTACACAGAATTCATTTCCTCTTCCATGACGAGCAACACACCATGTAGGCACGACGTGGATCATGCCCATATGCGTTTTTCCTCAAGAGACCACCTGGAACATACTCAGACATAAAGGTAGCTGCAGAATCGCCGGTTAGCTACGGAATGCATGCATTCTGCAGCTAGTTCCGGTCAAAATGCTTAACAATGGCAACAATCAAAAAATTCAACAATTCAGTCATGTAAACTATTCTAAAAGTAATTTTAACTATTTTTATTGATCAATTGGGTTCAAAATAGAAATGGACAAGGGAGAAATGAGGTAAAATGAGGTGAAGGAAAACACAAATTTGAGGCTCAACATACCCCCACTGCTGTTTCTTTGCATGTCCTCATGCAAATCATCCCATGAATTCAGAGGCTTCTGCAAGGACATCTAATCCCCTTCTTCTCCTTTTTCTGAAAGTTAAAGGCCTTCTAGGTTTCCTGATCACAAGTTTGAACCTGAGATTGGTGAGTGCCCTGACCAGCTTTTTGTTCCTTGTCTTCAACTTCTCATTGGTTCTCTCCACTTTGTCTATATGCAGGGATAAGGTAGAGTTCATATCTGTTTTGAGTTTGATTTGATCTTTGAGAATTTCGTTTTCATTTTTGATGTGTCTATTCAACAATTCTAACTCATACCTATCCCTCCTCAATATATCAATTTCGGACAGTGGAGGACTGGGGGTTCTCTCTTCTATTTCTGAAGCTGTTCTCTCTAAAGTTTCCACATAATCATAGATTTCCTGTTGAGCAGGATCAATCTCAGGGGTGCCTTCATAAAAATCTTCATCATCATCCCCTTCAATGGGCGTTTCTTCATCCTCAATATTGATTACCCCTGTGTGTTTGATTGATGTTTTCTTCAATTTTCCTTTTAACCCGTGACTTCTCCTAAGCTGAGAGGAACCCTCCCCTTTTTCTATAACAGATTCCTTGATTATCTTCTCTGCCTTGAGTTGACTCTTGATTCTAGTCAACTTCTCCAAAATGACTTCTTCACTGCTTTCTTGAACCGGTTTGTCAATTTTACCTTTGGGAGTCCTCCATCTCCTACTTCTCTTTGTGGCCTGTGGTTCAGGTGATAGTTCTTTTGCTTCCTCAAAATGATTTCTTATTAAGAAATCATCCCATGTATCATTGGTTTTAGATAGATGATGCTCAATCAAAATTTTGACCAACCCATGATGATACAGGGTTGTCTCCAAAAACTGAACTCTTCTCTGAACACATGAAGCCATTTTCTTCAAACTTTGATACAAGAAATATGGTAGGTTCAAATCTTCTCCTAGAAAATGCAACATTAGTCTAATATGATAGACATAAAATGTCCCATATCTACCCTCACATGTAACAAATTTTTGTAAAAGAAGTAGTATATTCCTCCATTTGCTCTTCAATGCTGTACTGGGAATTCCCTTCTTGAACACACTAACATCCATGTTTGGTGATTTTAAGATTTGTTTCCAAGAGTCATTATGGAATTCCCTATTTTTAAACCATCTTTCCCCATTTCTGGATAATCCTGTAGCTTCTGCTATAAAAACTTCACTAACAGTAAACTTAACATCACCTATTTCAACTTCAGTCCCTTGGAATGATCTAGCAAATGTTTTGGTGACTTCCTTATGGCAACCATTAAACTTTTCCAAGAATTGAAGCCATCCTATTTGTTGTAGCATCTCCTTGCATTGTGGATAACCTTCTAAATATTTTGATCCTATAGGCTCAATCCTTACGATGAAACCCATGATTTTTCAATATCAATTAACACTCTTCTCTATCCACAAAACAATGGCTTTTGCTTTCGGATTAAAATGGCTTCAAGCTTTTAAAATGGAAATGGTTTTAATTTTGGAATGGCATACCTCTAATTTATACTGGCAACAGCTTCAAAGCCTCTGGCTGGTATGCCTCTGTTTGAAAAATGCCCTCGAAACCTTGGACTGATGTACTTCTGTTGAACTTTGGAATGATATGAAAGCAATTTCAATTTTCGAGCTAATGTGTCTCTGATAGACAGTGGTAGATGATTTCAAGTTTCTTCTTGTGTAATACCTCCGTCTTTGGTATTAGAAAGACTTCAAACTCAATCACTAATAAACACTTCTGTTTCTAGTACAGCAAACTTCAAACTCAACCTCTGTCTCTGGTAGCAAATGGTATGCTTCAAATTCAACACCACAGCATCTCTGTCTCGGGTAACAACAGACTTCAAACTTAATCACTACCACACCTCTGCCTTTGGTAGCGAAAGTCTTCAATTTTAGCACCTCTGTCTTCTGGTAGCAATAGGCTTTAAACTCTACGCGGCCACAATTCTGTGTTGACAGTGGAATTGTTCCAAACTTTGTTCACAGTGATATGCTATCTGTTCACGGGGTCAAGTAGCTTTGAGTCCTCACCTGTTATACTTTCAAATTTACCTCTCCTGCTCTGCTTCTGATGATAATAATATCTGCCTTCGGAATAGAATACTGGCTACGGAATGCAGTTATGACAATGGTCATGGAATAGAGTGGTGAAGTGTGGTGGCAGGATTGTGTTAATGATTTGAGGAGACGGCGGAAGATTCACGACGGCAGGGAAATCATCATCATTAAATGTGTTGGTTAGGAGACGTGGGAAATTCAAATGCTTTGGCCGTTTCACCGCTTATTTGCTATCGGATATGAAGTTTAAAATGGAAGATTTTAACATAAAGTCTGTAAAGGGTTTGTTTGGTGTTTTATCAATAAAACAATTAAAATAACCTTTCGAATAATCTACAACTAAACTATGCTGAATTCTTATGAAATGCCATCGTAATTTTAAATTTGTTACCTCTGCCCTTGATGTTTTCGTAGCCTTTGTCTTCTTTGCTCATTTTTGGAGGAATCTTTCACTATTTTCTTGATGTCTTTGATTCATGAATTCACTGGATCACTTTGTTGTAATTCTGATGTCTGCTAGTTGATACCTTCAGGACTTGTAGCTGTGGAAAGACTATCGGGCTGCAGAAAAGGTGATCAGCTGCAGAATGTCCACTAAGCTGCAGAATTTTCCTGTAGAATACTTTAATCATGAAAATGAAATGTTTCTGGAAGATGGGTGAAATGTTTATGAAAATGGATGAAAATGGATGATGAATTATGAAGTGGATAATGGAATAAGAATGGATTCAGTTCATGGAATGAAGGAACATAAGGGCTGTACTGCAATTCATGGCATATTTTTATTCACTTGCAGCAAGATATCAAATTTTGTGTTTTGAGATGAAAATGAAATGAATGGAAGATGGAGTGAAATGAATGAGATGTAGAATGGATTGAAAATGTGAATGATGGCTGAGATGGAGTATGGATGAATAAATGAATGGAGTGAGATGAAATGAATCATAAGTACTATGGCACTGTACTTATGATTTTTATAACAACTGCTTATGAAAACAAGAATGGGAAAAGTTAGAGTGTCAGAGAAACTCTGATTTTCACCCTATCTTTTCTGCATAAACATGCCAATCAGTGATTGGTTTTCATGTTTATACCTTTTTTTTTTATTTTTTATTTTTTTTATTTTTATTTATTTATTTATTTTTTTTTTCACAAAGAGAAATGCTTCAGAAAATTTAATCAAGTTGATGAAGAAGAGAGACTCTTCTTCATTAACTTCACATCATTGTCTTCTTGGAACTTCTTGACAAACTCTTCTCTTGAGAGTGGCTTATGGTATAGCTTCAGTCTATGACCATTCACAAGAAAAGTGACCTCTTCTTCATCTATAGTTCTGATTTTTACTGCCCCATTATCAAAAAATCGAACAATTTCATATGGCCCAAGCCAATGTGTCTGAAATTTCCCTTGAAAATCCTTGAATTTTGAATCAAACAAGAGAGCCCAATCACCCTCTTTAAATTTCTTCTCTTTGATGTACTTGTCATGCCATCTAGCCCTTTGCCGTTGGACTAGACTTGTTTTCTGAACTGCATCTTGTCTGATCTCATCCAATTCATTAATTTGCTCCAGTCTATGCTTCTGTGCCTCCGTTAGATCAAGTCCTAGATGAACTGCCATCTTGAATGTTTGGATTTGGAACTCTATAGGAAACAAAACTTGCTTTCCATAAACAAGCTCATAAGGAGTATGGCCTGTTGTGTTTCTCCATGTAGTTCTATAGGCCCACAAGGCTTCAGGAAGCCTATCTACCCAATCCCTTCTATGTAGATGAACAATCTTTGTTAGGATTCCTTCAATGACTTTATTAGTAGATTCCACTTGACCATTTGCTTGTGGATGATAAGGAGTAGATGTTCTATGTCTGATTTTGTACTTCTCCATCATTTTCTCCACTAGCCTTGATGTAAATTGAGCTCCTTGATCTGTAACAATTTCTCTTGGGACACCAAAACGAGTAAAAATATCCTCAAAAAGAAAAGTAACTACAAATGATTCATTAGCAACAAGTAATGGTTTAGCTTCTACCTACTTAGTAACATAATCAGTGCAAACTAATATATATTTCTTTTGTCTTGATGGAGGACTAATAGGTCCTACATAATCCAAAGCCCATTTTTCAAAAGGTTCAATGTGTACCTGAGGTTGTAATGGCATCTCACCTGAAGGAGAAGGTTTCCCTACCCTTTGGCAACTGTCACACCTTTTGACATACTCCCTTGCATCTTTAAACAAAGATGGCCAATAATATCCTAAGTTAAGGATCTTATAGGCTGTCCTCTTATCTGCAAAGTGTCTGCCACAAGGTTCATCATGACATGCCTTGAGAATTTCAGGCATCTCATCTTCACGAACACACCTTCTAATGATCAGATTTGAACCTGTCTTGTACAACTCATTAGCGACCCATGAATATCTTGCACTATCATTAATGATTTTTCTTTTATCCCTTGCATTCATAATTGAAGGAAACTTTCCTGAAACTAAATAATTAGCAATATCAGCAAACCATGGAGTTTGAGTAGAAACTGCAAAAAGATATTCATCAGGAAATTGATCTTCAACCTGAGTGTCATCTTTGATATTTTGAATTCTAGACAGGAAGTCAGCCACAGTGTTTTGTTTTCCAGGCCTATCTAGAATAGTAATGTTGAATTCTTGCAATAACAACAACCATCTTATAACTCTACCATTAGTAATTGATTTATTCATTAAGTATCTAATGGCAGAATGATCAGTGTGAATAAAAGTTTCATAGCCTGTTATATAGTGTCTAAATTTGTTAATGGCATGAACAACAACTAAAAACTCTTTTTCAGTTACAGTATAGTTTAACTCTGCAGGAGTCAAATTTTTACTGATATAATAGATGGCATAGGGAATTAAATCTTTTTGTCCCAATACTGCTCCCAGAGCTGTATCGGAAGCATCTGTCGAGATATGAAAAGGTAACTTCTAGTTAGGTCCCCTTAATATAGGTGCTTCAGAAATTTTAGTTTTCAGGGTTTCAAAAGCTAACTGGCAGTCAGAAGTCCACTTGAATTTACAATCTTTGGTGAGTAATTTGAAGAGAGGAGATGCTATTTTGGTAAAGTTTTCTATAAATCTCCGATAGTACCCTGTAAATCCTAGAAAACTTCTAACATCTCTTTGACAACTTGGAATGGATAGGTTAGAAATAACTTCAACTTTCGCCTCATCAACTCTAATCCCATCCCTTGAAATGTGGTGCCCTAAAACAATACCTTCAGTGAACATCATAAAACATTTTTCATGACTAAGTGAAAGGTTTGCTTCTTGACATCTTTTTAAGACCTTTTCCAAGTTTTCTAAAGCTTCTTCAAATGTATCCCCATAAACTGTAAAATCATCCATATACACCTCTACACAGTCATGTATCAGATCAGAAAAAATTCCTAATACTGCCCTTTGGAATGTTGCAGGTGCATTGCACAATCCAAATGGAAATACTCGGTAGGCATAAGTACCCCAAGGACAAGTAAATGTGGTTTTATCTTGGTCTTCAAGTGCTACTTGGATTTGATTGTAACCACTAAATCCATCCAGGAATGAAAAGTACTTTTTACCCGCTAATGTATCTAATACTTGATCTATGAAAGGTAAGGGAAAATGGTCTTTAAGAGTAGCTTTATTCAGTTCTCGGTAGTCAACACACACCCTCCATTTTCCATTTTTTTTAGGCACAATCACCAAAGGAGAAACCCACTGACTATCTGAAATAGGATAGATGAAATTAACATTTAACAATTTTTGCAATTCTTCCTTAACAATTTCCCTAAGATTTGGATTCATCCGTCTTTGAGGTCGTCTGATTGGTTTGCAATTTGCCTCTATATAGATGTGATGAGTACAAGTCTTGGGACTTATCCCTTTCATGTCAGTGTATTCCCATGCATATGCAGAAGAATGTCTTTGTAATACTTTGACTAGCTCTTCTTGTTGAGATTTTTCTAGGTTTTTGTTTATGTTCAAGGTTTTGCCTGGAAAAATTTCACTTGTAGAACTGCCAAATTTATCCATAGAATGAAGAGACATCTGCCTAGATGACAAAAATTCAATATTGGATCCCTCCTAAAATGATTCATGTTTATGCTCTGGAGAAGATTCAAAATTTTCTAGAGTATTCAGAATTTGATTATCTTCACTAATTTCTGAAATTGTGAAGAGTGGTTGCAAATATTCTTCATCCTCTATCCATTGAGTGTCATCTAGATCTTTAATTGTCCTAGCTGGAGGATATAAAGTGAATTTCTTTGTTGAACTTCCATCATAAATATACATATCACCGGACCTACAACTAATAAAAGCATCAGCTGTGGCCAACCAAGGTCTTCCTAATATAACAGGATGGCCTCCTAGATTATTCTTGGGTGTCAGGATCATGAAATCCACAGGATACTCCCAAGAGTCTAGGGACACTGGAATATCTTCTATTACCCCATCTGGTCTGATCACAGATCTATCCGCTAATTGCAATAGTGTGGGTGTAAAGAGAAGATTAGGAAGTTTCAGTTTGTCCATGATTTGTCTACTCATGATGTTTATTGCTGCCCCTAAGTCAATGAGTGTGTTTTGAATTTCAATTCCATTGATGTGAATTTTGACAACTGGATTTCCTGGGTCAAGGTACTTTGGAATAGTAATCTTACCCATCATAATGTCCGCTATTTGTCCTACCAGTTGAATTTTCTTGGTTTCTCTTATTCTTTTTCTTGTTGTCTTCATACTCAACTCCTTTATTGTTTTGGCTAAAATTGGGATTTCTTTGATGGCTTGCAATAATGGAATTTTAATGCAAACATTTCTCAATTCATCCAAGAAATCATAATTAGGCACCATTATTTGTTTTTCTACACCTTTATCAATTTGTAATATTTCCGGAAAGGGGGGTATAGAAGTAGATGTGGATGGTTGCTCTAATACTGGAGTTGGGCTTATTGGATCTTTTTGTTTCAGTTTTTCAATGTTTTGGCCTTGAAAGGATGTTTCTTCCTCAAGACTTTTATTAACCCGTAGGGAGTCTTCCTCATAATTATCTTGTTCTTGTATGATCACAGAAGGTTTCCTTTTCTCAAGTATCCTTCCAGACCTAAGTTGAACATCACTAAGGTCTAGAGGAGTAATCAAGTAAGTTGGGAATTGTTGTCCTTCTAACATATATGTATTCTGAGGGTTCTTATTATTGGGGTTTGGTATGGGTTGAGCTGGCAATTGATTGGATTTTTGTGGAAATGGCAATGGAAGTGGTTGATTTTGATGAGGTTGGTTCAGATGATGTTGTTGAGGATTTTGTTGAAAATTTTGTTGAAGATTTTGAGGAAAATTTTGTTGAGGATTTTGAGGATAAAAATGTGGATATGGTGGATAAGATGGTGGATACTGATAATATGGAGAGTATCTTCCATAGGGACCTTGTGCTCCTTGTGCCCAAGCTTGAGATTGGTTTTGAAATTGGGGCCAAGGTTGCTGCCAAGAATTCCAAGGTGGAGGTTGATTATACATTTGATCATGGAATCCTTGTGTCTGAGATCCCTGCCAAGGTCTTCTAGATACAAAGTTAAGAGATTCTGTGGAGTCTGTAGAAGTTTCTTCTTGAAAAAAAGCCTTGAGACCAGGAAGAGAAGGACAACTCTTGGTCTCATGTTTCTCAGAACAAATAGCACAGGTTTCTACAACTTTTACATCTAGAGGACACTCTCTCAAGGCATGTTTCTTCCTACATTTGGGACAAAAGATTGCCAAGGCATCAGATTCAGCATTTTGCTTGTTTTGTATCTTGAGGGTGTCTATTTGTTCACTAAGACTCCCTAAGATGTCAGATTTAAAATCATCAAGCATGTGTCCTATTTCTGATCTACTTACTGTCCCAGAAGCAGATTTACTTGCCCTTGCAAGAGCAGGATCTCTTGGACCTTTGACAATTTTAGATTTCCCTCTGGAAAGGTTGATACATAACTCAGATATTTCAGGTAATGTGAGTTTTGATATATCCCCTTTTCCCATCATGTTAAGGATATCCAATCATTCATCCCTAATTGTTTTCAACAGAAGAGCTTTTAAAGTGTCTTGATCTAGGTTTTCCATTTGTGCCCTTTTTATGTTGTATTTAAATATTTCCAACAAATCTTCTAAGTTTTCATCTTCTTTTTGTAACATCTTGAACACTTCTTCCTTATGATTAACCGGCATACAATAATCCAAGTACCTCTCTAGAAATGCTTGTCTCATGTCTTCCCATGTTCTAATAGAACTACTGTTTAAACTCATAAACCACTTCAATGCTGCTCCTTTCAGAGTTGAAGGGAATAATTTCAATTTTTGAGCATCTTGTAGATAGTCATAAGTTCTACACAACACTTCAAATTCGAATAAGAAAGTTTCAGGATCCTCAGTTTTAAGTCCATAGAAGTTCGGAAGGACAGAAGGTGAAATGTTTTTCATGGTTGTATTGGTTTCTTCATCAAATATAGGGAACCCAAAAGAGCTTCCTATTCTACCTCTTCCTCCTTATGCACCTCTACCTCCTTCTCCTCTTCCTCCTTCTCCCCTACCTCTACCTCTACCTCCTCCAAACAATGTGTGTTCTCCATTAACAACTCCTCCTCCTCCTTCTTCTGCCATGGTTGACCCCCCTGTGGAAGTAGAAAGGTTTGTGTCCTCAACAAAAGTTTTTGGATCCTTTTCTATGGCAGGTTCAGTGGATGAAGTGGAAGGTTTATCTAATGGAATAGGTGACCTTAGATCTTCTAGAAATCCAGGATCAGTAAAGGATGGAAGATGGGTTTGAGTTGAAGGTGTACTAGTTCTGGATCTAGATGAAACAAGTGGTGTACTAGAAATCAAACTTCTGCCTCTGCTGCTTATAAATCTTCCCCTTGAATCTCTCTCCCTACGCATAAAATTGTTTTTGGATACTAAGAAACAAAGGATACCTAGTTTTCACTTCCCCGGCAATGGCGCCAAAATGTTGGGTCTCAATCTAGTCTCCTAAACTGAGTTCATTTAATTGTCAACCAGGATTTGTAAACTGCTGAAGTGAAATGTACCATATGTACCTAGGTGCTTGTTTCCTAGTGCGTTGTGTGTAGTGATTTGTGATGTTTTGGTCTTTTATGTTGATTTATGATGTTTTTGGTCTTTTGAAGTTTTATGTTTACAATGAAAATGCCTAGAAAACTAATGAAAAGAAATTGGTGGTCAAGAACATAGTTGAGCCTAATGTAAGGAATGGCAAATGTAATCAAAAACACTGAAGCAACATCTAAACTATGACTGAATAGAAACAAGAGCTTAATGATGACTTCTTAAACAAATGACACAAACTAGACTTTGAGAAATGATCACTTAAATATGCAAGTTTTCTAACTAGACAATTAGACACTAATCATGATGCAACATTCTATTCTAAACTCATCTATTCCATGACTAATTCCTAGTTCTATTCTGCAATTTTCAATTGAAGGTCAGAGTCTATTCTCCAAGAGTTATTGGTTTCTTTTCAGGGTAGTTCTGTTGAGGAAGAGCTCTGTTTATGGTGAGGAATTTTCAGAGATATTTCAGACCTTGTAATGATGTTATCTTCTGTTCCTAAGGTTATGGATCACTGGTGGTTTTCAGAACAAAAAGATATTTGTAAATAATGAAGGTTGTCTTATGAATCCTATCAACTAAAGTGATCTACTGTGCAAAGGGTGACAATGTGACTATGAGATGTAAGTGCAATGAATTGATTTAAACATGACCTTAAGATGCTTTTAAACTAGAACAATATGAAACCATAAGCCATCATCAAACTTTGAAATGAAGTAACTGTTCATGAATTAAATGCAAACGAGACTACGGAGTTGTTCTGACTAACATGCATTGACCTATGAAGTTACACAATCTGTTTGTTCATCATTTAGTGATGTCTTGGAAGAATTCCTTCTTGTGGAAGGGGTAGAACAATTCTGACTGTGGACTTGTATGCAATTGAAAATAAATGAACTAAAAACAAATGAAAAACTAAGCTATCACATCACGGTCATATCTTGAACTTCTTAAGGATGTCTTGGAAGAATTTCTTCTTGTGGAAGAATGATTAGGACAAGTGCAACTGTGATAGTGAGTAACAAAAACTACAATTACTTCCTACAGTACTATAGTTATTCATCATTCAGTGTTATGATCTATTGGAAGAATGTCTTCTTGTGAAAGAACTGGAATGAATATAACCACAGTATCTAGTTAAAAACAAATACAAATTTAACTCCTATCCTACAATACCATAGTCATTAAACATTCATCATTTTGGTCTGTTGGAATAATGTCTTCTTGTGGAAGAACTGGAACGAATTATGGCTACAGTAGCTAGTTAAAACAAATACAAATCTAACTCCTATCCTACAATACCATAGTCATTAAACATTCATCATTTTAATCTGTTAGAAGAGTGTCTTCTGATGGAAGAACTAGAATGAGTACGACTACAGTATATAAAACAAAACAACTACTAATTCAATATGCAGAACGTAAAGACAGCTAGGAAAAACTTATCTAGTTTACGCAAAAGAAATCCGTTCAAGGGGTAGGGGCCCTCTACCACTTGACGGCATTCAACTCCAAATTAAATCACGCCTTCAAGATAATTTTGTCTGCTCCATTAACGATGCAATAGTTTGAACATAATGCTCTGTGTCTTCAAAGACGTAACACAAAGTTTTCACAAAATCTAGCAGCAAATCTAATACAAAATCTCTAACTAAGCTCTCGGCCTACTCAAGAGTTTATAAAGTAAATGCAAGTAACAATAATTACAATAATTTAGGAATGATGTCTTTCCTTATCCAAATCATTTCAGGAGTCTTTGAGGTGACTGCGTGAAGGAGAAAAGACACCTGGACTGAGACAGTCCTAGTAGGAGTCTTCCTTCACAAATGTGTTCCCACGTGCATAACCGTACACAGAATTCATTTCCTCTTCCATAACGAGCAACACACCATGTAGGCACGACGTGGATCATGCCCATATGCATTTTTCCTCAAGAGACCACCTGGAACATACTCAAACATAAAGGTAGCTGCAGAATCGCCGGTTAGCTACGGAATGCATGCATTCTGCAGCTAGTTCCGGTCAAAATGCTTAACAATGGCAACAATTACAAAATTCAACAATTCAGTCATGTAAACCATTCTAGAAGTAATTTTAACTATTTTTATTGATCAATTGGGTTCAAAATAGAAATGGACAAGGGAGAAATGAGGTAAAATGAGGTGAAGGAAAACACAAATTTGAGGCTCAACAAGAAGCTCACAGGAAGTATGACCTTAGAAGAATAAAAAACCAAGACAACTCCAAGAAAGGTAGCTCAGACACTGCTAAAACCCCTGATACCATCCTTAAAAAAGCAGTAAATAGCAACAAAATCAGGGTCAAGAAAAATGACCAAAACAAAGATAAAGCTATTCAAACAAGTCTTGGCTCAAATGCTCCTAGTATCTCCACAAAGATTCCCGAGATGGCTATGTCAAACAAAATCTCGAAACAAAGTCAGCAAACTCAGAACATAGAAAAATTCATGGCTGAAAAAATTGAAGGAAACATGTCTAAACTACAAGCACCCTTCAGTTTTGAGGGAGAAATCACCAAAATAAAAATTACCATGCCTCTCACTGAACTTATCGCCCAAAGCTCCTATAAATCCCAAGTGTTAAAGGTCCTGAATATAGGAAATGATGCAAACACCCTTAATCTAGCTGATGACACTCCTGAAGTGTTGTTTGGTCCAAAAATAGAAGGGAAATTCCAAGGAACCACTTCCCTTTTACATCAGTTTGAACATCCATGACCGAATCTTACAAAATGCCATGCTAGACTCCGGGGCCTCGCATAATCTCATGCCGAAGGTTGTGATGGAAAGATTAGGCCTAGAAATCACAAGACCATATAAAGACTTATATTCATTTGATTCAAGTAGAGTCAAATTTCTAGGCTTGATCAAAGATCTTTGTTTCAGTTTGGCCCAAATACCTGCAAAACACTTGATCATGGACATAGTGGTAGTATAAATTCCCCCTAAGTATGGAATTCTTTTATCCAGAACTTTGGGAGCTAAGCTTCAGGGAAATATTCAACTTGATATGTCCTACGCCACTATTCCTGTGTTTAACCAAACTAGAATACTCTATCGGGAATCGCACATGAAATATATGGTCAATAGTCAGGAAAGGCCAGATAACATCTCGATGTACTCCTTGCATTCTGATCTGAACTCTTTCATTTTACACACTGATGAGGACATTGAAGAAAATTCAGAAGGATTTGAAACAAACTTAGACCGACCTCATCAGCTTCCCCAAGTTCTCTATGATGAACTAGATGCTCAAAATTATCATGACCATGAGCAGCTGTGTCTTGAGGAAAATGAGTTTATTCCTTTTGAAACAATGAAAGAGCAAGAAGCATGAACCATTATGTACCATCAAGCAAATTGCTCAAACCTTAGGCAAACATCAGCAGTAACATCAGGAAATTTTTTCAGAATAAAGGCATTAGAAGACTTGCATCTCACAAACCTCTTTGGAACTCAGGGGCAGGGAAGCTTAATGTTCTTACCATACCTAAGGATTTTCCATCACATAACTCTACCCCTTCAAATGAAACCTTGACTGTAGCCATAACAGCTCCAAATCCAGAAAAAAGTCTGAAAAACTTCTTATGAAAGGATATGATCACTGCAGTCCAAATATACCTGAGTTGTTTGAACTAGCTAGCATTCTGCCACTCCACCAAAGACTTAGAACAGCCAGAATTTTCAATCTTGTTCAAAATACTACTTTATGTAGGGAAAATAGTGAGAAGCACTATGCCACTACCATCACTCCAAGAAAAACAACTTCGACAAAAGAAAATAAAAAAATCTTGACCAAACAGTAGTAGTCAAAGGTAAAACAGCTGGTCATAGGATTTGTTTTGATTTTAGAAATACTAATGCACACCCTTGTGACAACAACTATATCCTTCCTACCCAATACCATGATATACCAATGATAAATTCTTTTAATCATGTGTCTTTGAAAAATAATGTTTCAGGATATAGCCAAATAATTCATTTGCAAAGCAGACAGCTCCAAGAATTTTTCAAGTATGCTGGAAGTAGTTCCATTTTCAAACCAAGAATTGCAAAACCACCGGATATCAAAAACATGCTTCTAAAATCCATGTTTCCAGTTCTGAATTTCTACATTCTAACATACCTTGATGATGTCATCATATACTTCAAAAATGACAAAGAATATCTGCATTATTTGAGAAAGATGTATAGCAAAAGAAGGAGTGGAAATCAGAGGTATAAATAGGTACAACGGGAAGATACAGGGTTGTTCAAAGATTCATGCTTGAATCCTTATGTCATGCTTGAAAGAGAAAATTTTACAAATTTTTCTTTTCAAGAGCTGAGTGGACCAAGAGTGGTAGGAGATCCTTATGAAGATAGGATGCTTAAGTTTCACCATTTCCAATATTTCTGAGTTAAAACATTTTCAATCATTGTATATACCATTTTTTGAAAAATAAATCAAAAATAGAAAAATAGAAAAAGCGGGAGGTTTTAAAAATAGAAAGAAAGCCCCATATTCCAAAAAATAGTCATTCTGAAAGCGCGCAAGTCTAAATGCCGCTACTAGTGTTCAAATGTCTTGTTCAGTTATCTAGCCTAATCATAACTGAACATGTTTTAAATTTATTTGCTGATAAGTTAGTGAGAGGAAAATATAGTCAACATTGTGTAAGCTTGACTTATCAAAGAGAGTAGATTAGGAAAATATACTAGTTCCACATGCTCAAAACAGAACCAAAGAGGAAAGCCGGGATGAAAAACAAATTGTGTATCCTAGCCTTGTTTTTCTAGATTTCATTTTATGCAAAATAATATTTGTGTGCAGCTTGTCTTTCATACCACAAGTACATGACAAATCACACTGTTTAATCTGGATTTGGTCATTTTTCAATTTCATGTTTTAAATTAGAGAATAAAATCCTGTCAAATAGCTTAACCTTGATAGTCGATCTAGCATAGGTAGAGAAATGAAGGAGTTCATCAACTTAATCTGAACTCCCGACGGATATAAGTGTAGAATTAG